>JANHFN010003253.1:99012-111698 GCA_032468175.1 Toxicocalamus goodenoughensis
AAATATGCAAGTGTATATATAGAAAACATAAATCCCAGTACTGACTAAAGAAAAGAGTTACTAAATTCACCTTAAGCAGACAGAAACAGCCAACACCAATTTATGATAAACAAGAAAGCTCTAATGGAAAATCATGTGACTTCTCTCACTCTTTAAATAAAATAAAATAATTAATGATTATTAAATAATCATTTAACATCACTATTCATAAAATTATCTTAAACCAGGTGTTATGAATCCAAGCTCCGTGTAAACCATTGAGATTTACATCAAAAGGCTTCATGCTAAACAGTTTGCTAGGACATTTATAAAATGGGCTAATCAATTTGAAGTCCTCATGCATTGCTTGCTACATCACGTATTTCTTGGAAACAAAACATACAATCATTTATTTAAATCTCAATCTTAATGTACTTTGCATAAGCTAGGAAGCAACAAAGCTAAGGGGTCCACAAAAACTTGCAGAGGGACATGTCTTTGGGAGAAACAGTTTCCAAAATTATTCCAGAAGCTGAAGACTTGAGGAGCATTTGAAACCCACTGATTTGGGTGCTGTCCATCATACGGCTCTGCTGGCAAAGGGTCACTTGCCAGATGCAGCATTTAATGTGCACAAGATGGAGAATAGCGTGGCTATGGTTGGTTCAAGGCAGATGCACTTTCTGATGAAATTAGATGTCACGGCACAGAATGGTCAGCCTTCGTCCCAGAGGTCTGATGAGGGCAGCCACCGACTGCATTATGAAGTTCCCAGGATTAGCAAGCAAACTCTACTGCATTATCCCTGCTGTGGCTTAAAAAATGGGCAGGATACTAATCCTTTACTCAAACTCTGGGAAAATGGAACAAGCCTTAAGAGACTGAGGGCTTTGCATTATGACCATTTGAAATTCAGATAAAGGACACTGCAGAATTAGGGCTGTTCCAATTAAATGGTAGCTAATGAATACTTCCCAAATAATGTCACAGTGGAGAAACAAAAGTTTTCCCTCCTTTGCTCTTCCCCTTTTAGTCCCTCCTGACAATAATGATGACAAAGAAACTGACCCATCTTTGAATACCTCACCCCCAAAAGCATTACTATAAAAGACAAACCAACGAATTCCTTGTGCAACTCTGTACATATTATTCCTCCCTTGCTGCAGGGTGGGATCACATCAGTTAATCTGCTTCCTCATACAGCATTCAGCCAAAATGTTGTTAGAGCAATAAAAACAGAGTATCAGGCAGTGAAAAACTGGTGGCCTCATGCCAAGACCACTGAATTATAAGACCTGGGAAATCTAACCTGAGAATTAAGTGACTTTTCCCAGCAAGCTTCTGATACAGCACAAATATTGGAACTTTCCTGGGAATTTATTTCATGAAACTTTCCCTAACCTGTGCCATCTCTTCAAATGGCCTTCATTTTCTTATCTCAGAGGAAAACTGTTCTAGCTTCCATGTTTCATTCTTGCTTTAAGAAGCTTGAAAGAAAGCAGACTTCCAAGAATATATCCTAGAAATGGTCATCTTGCTATTCCTGCTAAAGAAGGTATGTAGCCGTAGTAGTTTACCCAAATGTAAAAAGTAAGCAGCAACTCCCAATCCTTCCTTTCATTTTCTGAAAGAAAGAAGAGTTTGAAGCTCCCAAATTATGTGTCACTTTAATTGGACTTCCAAGAACATTGTTGTCTCAAGGAAACAAATATTGTTACTATTAGGATGGATTTTCTTAGATTCCTCTTCTATGCTTTCCATTTCATACTCATGCACCTGTGTGCGTGTACTCACGCACACATACACAATCACCACACCTACACATCGACTCTGAATTTATTGCTGTTGCTATTCCTGAAAGCCTACTGCTTTGAGGAGCTATGTCAAATTAAATCATCACATTTTTTGGGCAGGAGCTGTACTTAATGAAAAATCTTGTTGCAATCAATACTTCTTCCTTTATATTTTAAAGAATGGGATGCATTTCCGATGGCTATCCTCTTCTGCTGGACCATATGTGGAATATAGGTAGTCTTGCTTAATAACCATTCATTTAGTGACTGTTTGAAGTTCAACAGCACTGAAAAAAGTTAAAGCCCTTGCAGTTATGACTACCTCAAGTCACGTGATACAGAGTCAGATACCTGGCACCCGTCACAAATTTAGGACAGTCACAGAATCCTGGAGTCATGTGATCGCCAGTTGCAACCTTCCCAGGTGGCTTCAGACAAGCAAAGTCAATGGAGAAGCTGGCAGGGCAGGTCACAAATCACAGTCAATGTATTGCTTATGACCACAGTGTTTCACTTAATGACTGCACCATTTAATGATGAATCAATAGAGTGGAAAATACAATCACAATAGTAATTGTTAATTAGCAATTGTTAATTTGAAGGCTACCTGTAAGAATGATAATGCATACAAGCAATCTTCAACTGAAGACCACAATTGGGACTAGAACTTATATTACTACACAATAAGCTCATTAAGTGAATCATCATGTGACAGAATCCGATTTTGAAACCTTTTCTGCCACAGTCATTAAGCAAAGCACATGGTTATTAAGTGTATCTGACTACCCCACCCCCAAATTGACAATGCTTGTGGGAAACTATCTGGGAAGGTGGCAAATGGTGCTCCCTTGATGCTGCAATCGTAAACAAAAATCATAATCACGTGACGGTTGGGACACTGACAGACAATCACCGTGCAAACAAAAATGACATCCCCATGTACAACTACCACATCTTTAACCTAATACAGTCTGCAATGGTTACGGGTACAAGACAGAACTTCTGGGATATGGCTTCCTCAGGTGCCATGAACCCAGGCAATCTGTCTCTTACAGAGTCAACAGTGATGAAAGATATCTCATTACCTTTGTGTAATCTGTACAGGCTCCCTTTCTTCAAGTGTATCTTCTGCAAACAGCACTTGAGAAGCCTAAGAAGGAAATTAATATTAATAATATTTTTTGACTAATCATTGTAATATTGACTATATTAGGGGTAGTCCTTGTCTGATAACAACCATTCATTTAGCGACCATTTGAAGTTACAAGAGAACTGAAAAAGTAACAGACAATCATTTTTCACACTTACAACCCTTGTGGCCTCTCCATGGTTGCACGATCAAAATCCAGATGCTTGGCAACTGACTCATACTTACGGTGGCTGCTGTGCCCTGGGGTCGTGTGTTCATCTTTTGTGACCTTCTGACAAGCAATTCAATGGGAAAGCCAAATTCACTTTAACAACTGTTATTAACTTAACAACTGTGGCAAGAAAGGTCATAAAATGGGACAATATTCACTTAACCAATGTCTTGCTTAGCAACAAAAATGTGAGGCTCAATTGAGATAGTAAATTGAGGACTACCTGTATTACACATATAAAGAAATCCAAAGATCATCTGATTTCAAAATCATAAAAGTGAGAGCAGATTCCAAAAGGAAAAGGTCACCTAATACTTGCTGGCAATTCCTTAAAAAAGCTGGGTCTTTTCCTGGGAATTATGGCAGCAGGTTCATACATTCTTATTCCCCTAGGAGTGTATTTAAGGAGGTCCCCTTCAAATCAAATCACTACAGAGTCCTAATAAAAGCTAGAAGAAACTACCATCATAACTAATGTCCTATAACTAATCTCTCATCAAGAAGGTCTGCATAACAACCATTCAGAAAACAGAAAGCCAAGAATTGTAGCAAAGAAGGCATGCTCTGTTGGACAAGTTGGGATACAGTGAATAATCGTAATAAGAGCTTGTTCTCATGATCCCAAAACTCAAAAATTAAATTCAGAAGCAAAAGTGTTAACAAAACTAATTCTGATAAAGAACTACTCTGAAGAACATTAATGCATTACGGATATTGAATGCATCACTTTATTGTTTAAAACAGAAATACAATCTTGCAAAACTGTTTTGTGAGTAAATATACCCTGAAAAATAAAGTCCACATCAGAATTAATCAGTTGGACATAAAGTTGACAAATGGATTATCATTTCATATCAACAGACATTAGTGAGACATTAATTGTATAACAGCATATTCTGAAAAGTAAATATGTTTTACTATACAAATTTTAAATGAAGTGGCTTTCTGGATTTGAGAATTCTTCCAGGGCCAGGTGCTAAATATTTACCTATCTGTGTTTTTCTACACACAAAGCTTTCGGGTGTAAAAGGATAAAAAAACAATCTTGAGAGTTGAAAGCTAGAATCTCTAGCCTGACAACTGTCACACACTTTAATTCTGACAGACCTTTAACCTTATTCTGCTAAATTTGTGCCTATGTGTTTACTTTCTCTTTTCCCAATCTCCCCACTCCCACCCCCATTTAGATTTTCCTTTATCTCTTCTTCCTATGCCCCATATTTTTTGTCAACCTAAGCAAATATACTGTTAGTTATCCATTTTGGGGGAAGAACATGGCCCTAACTATAAGTGAGGACAGATGCTATACATAATCTCCTTCCTACTATGTTTCAAGAGCAGAGTCGATACTATGAGAAAAGCTTGTTAACACTGCTTAAGGGGGAAAGGCAAATTGCCCTAGGACAAAGAATAGACCCAACAAATATACTTTTCCAATTCATATGTGCCATCAGGTAACATGTTTGAATAATGGCAATGGCCTAGATCAGGGGTTTCCAACCTTGGGAACTTTAAGACTTGGGGACTTCAACTCCCAGAATTCCTCAGCCAGCTTTACTGGGAGTTGAAGTCCACAAGCCTTAAAGTTCCCAAGGTTGGAAACCCCTGGCCTACATTAATCCCTTAGCAAGATTTCTGGGAAATGGTTTTGCCTGTCATCCTTCCTAGGGCTGGAAGAGAAAATGATTGGCCCCATGTCACCCAGTTGACTGCGTGCCTATGGTGGGAGTAGAATTCACAGTCTTTTGGCTTCTACCCTGAGGCCTCTACTTCAAACTGGCTTTTCCATTGCACTTTGCAAAGAACCCTTAGCTTTAAGACTGTAGAGAAGATGAAATAATACAAATACAAATGACCCCCCCAAATTTATCTTTCTCAGTTCCCTTTTTTAAGAGAAAGTGCTTATTCAGATTCAGAAAGTTTAATGTTTGTTCAAATCAGTCCCAGAAAAGAAATTAAGAAACTGACTTGCTTCCTTAGCAAGCAACAGACATAATAATTATTCTTAATGTTAAAGTAGATAGATTTGAAGCCTCTTGTCCCCATACCAAAGCAACCTCTCTCTCTCTGAAATAACTGTCCTCAATCCAGATGATTAAAGGCCTAGAGACTAAAACATATGAAGAACAGTTGCAGGATTTAGGTTTGGCTAGCCTAGAGAAAAAAAGGACCAGGGGGAACATTACATCAGTATCCGGATTTAGGGCTGAAGCCACCCCATAGAAGCGGTAAAGAAGGGGGAGCCGCCAGTGGGGTTGAGGAGAGCCGCATCTCTCCTCCTCGGCTGGCCATTACTCCTTTCCCAAAGGCGTTTGCAGCGGTGGTCAGAAATGGCCACCTCAAAGAAGAACCCGACCGGACAAGATTGTGCAAGAGGAAGTTTAAAGAAGAAAGTTTGACTGACCGGGTTGAATGGAAAAAACATCTATTTAAGGTACCTAGAACTTGAATTATTCCTAAACAAGATCTTTTAAATGGTGAAAGAGAAAGGGAAAGGAAAAAGAATTGGCTTTTTTTTCTCTCTCACACATTGACTTTGAATGTTAAGAAGAAGAGATCTAAACAAGAAATTGATATAATCCACTTTAACATTAACAGGCTATTTTTAGCTGAAAATAAAGTGTCAAAGGGATAAAGACTCTTGGATAATTTAAAAAAAAATAAAAAGGAAGAAAGCAGAGGGGAAGAAAAAAAAGAGAGAGTGGAATCTGGAAAAATGGAAGAGACCACCTGGAAGTAAAAAGAATTGATAGTGGAACTTTAACAAGACTTGTAAAGGATACGTTGTGGCTGAAACTTTGTTACAAGTTAACAAAGCCCCTGGAAAGAGAAAGTGAGAAAAGCAAGAAACAGCTTTGGATTATTGGGTGATTCCTGGAATCTTGGATGGTGGATCCTAATGAATCGAAATAAAATCAACTAGGGGTTGTTTAAAAATCTTTAAAATGGCATCACTCCTTGAAGAGCTAAACATGATACTTAAAGAACAAAGAGAAGAAGCACAAGAGAGAAGAGGATCTTTTGGCTTCGTATTTCAATTTTTAGAAATGGAGATTTTGAACTATGAAAAACAAGAAGAAATGCTTGCAGAACAAGAAGGGCGGTACAAAGAAGAAGCCATCTTTAATGACCAAGCAATTTAAAGTGGGGTAAAAAAGGGAAAGGGGGGGAAAGGGAGTTAAAAACTTAAGACTTGAAGCAACAACCAAAAAAAAGAGTAATTTGAAAAGTAACTATAACATTAGGAAGAAGCAGAAAGGAGGATCACAGAAGGGAAAATCAGATAGAAAAGGGAACAAAAAGGGGAGAGAGAAGAAGAGGGGGAGGATGGAAAGGGAAAGAAGTTATAAAGGACAGAAACAAGACATAGAGAAACAGGAAAATCGTACAAGAATTAAAGGTATAATCCTATTTAAAAGACACAGAGACAATGGTTAAAAATTTAATTTAAAGAGAGGATTCTGCAAAGGTACATGTGGGAATTGTTATATTAGAAATAGAAAAGAGTTAGAAAATAAAATAGATGATTAAAGTGACAGATAACATTTGCATTGTTATGTAATGGAATATTGGTTAGTAATTAAATGAAACAAAGAGGATAAGAGAATAAGGCTCTCAATGGTTTTTTTTAAAAAAGTACATAATTGAAAAGAAACATGAAAGATTTTTAATGAAATTAATATCAGTTGACAGGATGAATTTGAATAAGGAGAATAATTTTATTGACTACTGTTAATAATTATTTTTTTGTTTTCTGTTTAAAGATAGTAATGAGTAAAATATGAAATATCGGTGATTAAAGTGAATGACAACTGATATTATTAGGTAATGAAATGTTTCTTAAAAGATGGAAATGTTCTAAATAGAAATGTAAAAGATATCAACATTAATGGTCAAACGGAACTCGAATAATTATTTCATTTACTATTGTTATACACACACACACACTTTTTTTTTCAAGAACTTTTGTGTATTTTTAAGGAAATGTACCAAACAGAATTCAGTTAATAATAGTTATGTGTTATAAAAGAGGTTAGAAAATGAATGTTATGACTGTAAAGGCATAAATTAAACTTTAAACAAGATTTGAATGGATAATAATTAAAAGATACAAAGGTGTTACACTCCAGTTTAGTAACTACAGGGGAAAATTTGTTTTATGAGAAAAGAAAATATGAAATTGTAAACAGGACAGACAAAAGTATAATATTGACTAGAAAGTATTCTAGTATTTGGGAGGCTGCCACAAAGAGGAGAGGGGTCAACTTATTTTCCAAAGCACCAGAGGGCAGGATAAGAAATAATGGTTGGAAAATAATCAAGGAGAGAAGCTATTTGGAATTAAGGAGAAATTTCCTAACTGTGAGAAAAATTAACCAGTGGAACAAGTCAGAAGTTATGGGTGCTTCATCACTGGAGGTTTTTAAGAAGAGACTGGACAGTCATTTGTCTGAAATGGTATAGAAGGGGTTGGATTATGCATGAGCAGGGGGTTGGACTAGATGACCTCCAAGGTCCTTTCCAGCTCTATTCTGATTGATGGATTGAATCCCAAGCAGCTGCTCATAAAATGGAGGAGAGATGGGGGAATTAGCATGGTTGGAGTATTCACAACAGTTTCATGGGAATGCTATTTTCAGCAGAAATCCACATCTGCTGCAACATCTTGTTTCACTCTAGGTCTGGACAACAAATAAGAAAAATGTTCACCTATGTCAATAGAGGTATCTACTTCTTCCTGAAGAACATATGGAGCTTGAAAGAGTCACTCAAGCAGTTTAACCATTTTAATAGCATTTCATGTAATCACAGTGAACAAACAACCACTATGAAAGACCTGAAAGAACTGTAGCTATTGCCTTCATTAACCATTTTTGCAAGTGAGCAAATGCAAGTTGCATAGTTAAAAAGGCCTGCCGCTAATGCAAACCATCCGAAAAAGCACCTTGCAGATTTTACATTTACAACTTATTGTAATAGCAACAAGTGGCTCAACCAAGCAGCTGGCTGATAGCATCTGTTTGGACTGAACAACTAAGGAGACATGTTTAAATACATTAGTGCTTCCACTACTGTCAACACAAAGGGCACTGAAAATGTGACAAAGTATGCTGGTAGGTAATTACGACAAAGAAAAATACGATGCTCAAATGAAGCTTAAAACATGGAAAGTAGCCTTTGAATTATCTGCCCACTGCCTCCATGTTCTATTTCATGTGGAAGAAAGAAAAGCAATGTTAAAAATTACCTGTCGCGAAGCATATTGTTAGACTTGGCTACCATCCCACTTTTACTTCTCTGTTCTACTAGTCCTTTTGTGTCTATTTACAAGTGAAGACTTAAGCTTTTTGCATTCTAATTGTATTTCAAGTTTCCCCAATTATGCCATTTGTCTCTTGGGGTCCTAAACCAATTTTAAATGTCAAGACCATTATTCCCCAACTTGAACTGCATAAAAAGCTCAAGAATTCAGCAGTGATGGCAGCTTTCTGTGCATTTTACTTGCCAAAATACATTCCAAATTAAATATGGTCAGATGTTCCAACAAGAGAACAGAGAAGGCTTGACCTTAAACCATTCAGGTCATTGCCAGCTTATCACAAGTGAGTAAATTGGGCACAAACCAAGTCTTTGCAGCTCACTTTTATTTTAAGGTTGTTTAAATATAACCATTTTGGGTCCAATTCTGTGAGACCTAAAGTACAATGTGTACTGCTCTTCTACTTCTAAAAGAATATGCAGACATGACAGATTTTCCTCAGAGTGTTCAATATTATAAGGTAGAATATAAATATCACAAAACATCTTTCCATCACCAGGGTAAACAATCAAATATACTTGAAAATAGTAACAACAGGGTTCAGCTTCAGTCAGAAGAAGATAAAGTTATACAATGATCTAGCAGCGAAATCATTATGAAAAATGAGGGTTGAAAAAGGCTGACACAAACTTAAAATACAACAGCAATAAATATTTCACCTGACTAACAATAGGTTTAAGGCACGGTGGTGACCGAAAGCTGCCTCTTGCCCCTGAAGAGAGAAAACCTGACACCTAGCGGCCACTTCATAGATATTTTAAAGGACACTTTCAGCAAACAAAGCCAAGGATCAAGCTTCGTTCTGGCCTTACTGCATAAACTTCAACAGCTAGAGAGATTGTGAAGTTTTCCTGGATATGCCTCATCTTTTTTTGTCCTGTAACATGAAGAATGAAAAAAAGAATGCACTGCTCAAAAATGCAAAGCAGAAACACAGATGAAGCATGAAAGATTGATAGGTTTGGAAAATGTAATAACTCCAGAGGACAAAGCAATAAAACAAATTCAATAATATAAATTAAAATTTCAGTTCAGAATAAAAGTTCACAGCGGAAAGCAAACCATGTTCCACCACAACTGTCCAAATATAAGACTATACGGGACTTCACATCCTGTTGATTCTAATATATGTAACATAATCTAGCCATTATTTTAGCAAAACCCCTTGATCAACAATCCAGAGCACTGTATTTGTTATACAGCACTGTGCATTTGTGGACATAATTTTATTTACATTTTAAACTAAATCAATACACAGATAGTCCTCAAATTACAACCATTCCTTTAGTGACCGCTTGAAATTAAAAACAGCACTGAAAAAGCAATGTCGCTCCAATTTTCACACTTATGTCCACTACAGTAAACCCATGGTCACATGAACAAAATTAGGGTGCTTGGCAACTGGCATGTACTTATGACAGTTACTGTCCTGGGATCTTGTGATCACCATTTGTAATTTTCCTAGCCGTCTTCCAACAAGCAAAGTCAACGGGAAAAGCCAGATTCATCGAATGACTACATGATTCACTTAACAACTGAGGTAGTTCACAACTCTGGCAAAAAGGATCATAAAATGGGGCAGAACTCAAAAAATTGTCTTGCTAAGCAACAATATTCTGGCTCAATTGTGATCATAAGTCAAGGATTATCTGTATTAATAAAAGCAGATTTTCAGAGGACTCTAATGGTTTTGGAGCCCCTGAAGCATCATTAGATAACATCCAGTACAGTAATTGGCAATTCACAGCCCCCATACAATTCTTTGTGTTCCCTAGAATACCCTGTAACCATACCTTAACTGTTGAAAATCAATAGCATAATCTTCTGCCATTTTGATCCAGGAATGTGCACAACAGCAAAATGCTTAGCCACGCTACTCTTTTTTCGTTGATTCATAATTAGCCAGGTAGGGCAAACTTACCTGAAGAGAGCTGCTTGCTGATTCACCTCCACACTCAGAGTTTCTTCCTTCTGCTACATCCCCTGTTGGATATTTGTAAGACTCTCCATTTACTCGGGAAAGGAGCCAGGCAACATTATCAGGTTCCTTTTTCTCATCCATGTCTTCCCCTTCTTGATCATCAGTATCTTCTCTTTGTCTTGATGTTTTCGCATCTTTTGCAAGTTTACGTTGTCTCAGGGAACTTGAATTAGGAACAACTGGTTCCCCAAATGGCTTCTTCTGCAGGAGCTGCCGCTGAGCCTTTTTCAGGCTTTTCTGGTAAACCTCAAGCTGGCACATGATGACTTGAGTATATTTGTTAGGATCTATTCCTTTGGGGCAGAATGGAACACCCCAATAATAGTGCACCACGCCCGGTTCTTCATGTTGGCATTTCTCATCAGTCCAAGGAAGTGTGCATGTTGCTGGTGTGCTTTCTGGTAGACCGGTGTTTTCTATAAGCTCAGCATTTTTGCCATGCTCAGCCTGATCTCTGAACTCAGAAAGACTTGTGTCATGATCAGAAGCACTCTGCTGCTGGGCTTCCTTCTGCAGGACTTCTGGGCAGTCAACATGAAGGTTTTCTTTTAAGTAATTTTGAGAAAGTTCCATTTCTTTGCCTGTTGGTGTTAGAAGGCTGCGCTTTTCTATAAAAAGTCTCCGGGGTGCCAGCTGCCAGGACCTCCGAGGTCTTTGAGGAAAGGTGGGACTTAAAATAATAGGTAATTCCTCTTCTGAACTATGTGATGTATCACTGGAGCAGTTCCCAGCGGGTGAGGAAGTACCTGACCTTGCAAAAGGCTGATTCTTCCCTGGAGATACAATTATGCTAGAAACTAGTGAGCTTTTAACTATGTCCTGACTTAACCTCCTCAGTACTACCAGGGGACTCTTGGTGACATCTGTCTCTCTGTTCTCATCAGTTTTGTCACTTGGAGAGATGGAGCTGCACTTGGAGCAAGGAGATTCAGAGCAAGGTGGTGGAACTGCAAGGAGCTGAGAATCTTCTAGTCCAGATGGGTGGCTTTGCACTGGAGATCCTGATGCCTGGGAAAGGAGAGGCACAGGAGCAGCAGCAGAAAACTCAGAAGGCTGGCAGCTCTGCAGGAAGAACAAGAAGACACATAAAATGAAAATGATTTGCATGTATGTATATAGGTATTCTTTTAATTATTAAATCAAATTGACTGCTGTTCTACACAGTAAAAACATAAATGATACTTCCACATTAATCTGCTCGGTGATAGCCAACGGTGAAATTAGATATTATGCATCAATAAGTCCATTAGTAAAGCTTAACAAATATATTTGTTATATTTGCTCTCTTGTCAGATGCTTTGTCTAAGACTTAAGATTCCAAGTAAAGTTTCATAAGCCAGCCTTGGAGAAAAGTAATTTCTGAAACCTACAGGGCAAAGAAAAAAGAGAAAAAGGAGAACATCTCTTCTACTTACACTAAGGCTCTCAGCAATGGCTTTTCTCAGAAGTTCTTCCTCTTCCTCCTCTTGTGAATTTAACTGTCTAGCTTCTTGCTCACTCATTTTTAAAGCCAAGGCAAATTGTTCATCTTCTGACATCTCTGAGAAGATTAAAATAAAAGTATAAATCATGATTAAATCAAAAACCCTTAATTCTCATACCTGAAGGAGCCTGAACACTTTCAGCTTTAGAAGGGGAAAAACTACCTAAGTTATATAAGAACCAATTAAATAAGAAATTATTATAGTGTATATCCTCAAAATTGGAATAAGTAGTGCTAAACAAAGTATAATATATTCTGAAAAATATCAAATAATTGAGCCCAAGTCAGGCAGTTAGTTAAAGTTCCCACAGCAATCACAACTTTGACTTTTTAAATAGATTCATCATAATGAAATATTTTATCATATAACCATACGGCAGAAGCTCTATTTTGTACTTTCACATCCAATATATAAATCAGAGAACAGAAGAAAGTACTAGATTTTTTAACATAAAAGAATGCTTTAAAAATATCTAACATAATAACAGAATGGGAAGGAACCTTGGAGATCTTCTAGTTCAAACCACTGCTCAGGAAGGAAACCCCGTTTCAGATAAAAGGTTGTCCAATCTCTTCTTAAAAACGTCCAGGCTTGGAGCATCTGCAACTTCTGAAGGCAAGTCATTCCACTGATTAAATGTTCTGTCAGGAAATTCATCTTTAGTTCTAGACTATTACATAATATATACTGCATATACTCGAGTATAAGCCTAGTTTTTCAGCACATTTTTTGTGCTGAAAAAGCCCCCCTCGGCTTATACTCGAGTGA
>JANHFN010003253.1:157022-183806 GCA_032468175.1 Toxicocalamus goodenoughensis
TTGTAACTTTGAATGATCACTAAATGAACTGTTGTAAGTCGAGGACTACCTGTT
The DNA here is from genome assembly GCA_032468175.1 of Toxicocalamus goodenoughensis. Classification (NCBI taxonomy): domain Eukaryota; kingdom Metazoa; phylum Chordata; class Lepidosauria; order Squamata; family Elapidae; genus Toxicocalamus; species Toxicocalamus goodenoughensis. Next base: position 157,077 of record JANHFN010003253.1, read on the forward strand.
TTATGTAATTGGAAACAAAATACACTCTTCTACTTTGCACAGTGGGTATATTCACGTGCAGAGTGATTAGATTGGAACTGCTCCTTCTAGATGAGGAGAGAATTAGAACAGTCATCCTGAGAATTCTGAGCTTCGGAGAAAAAAACCTCAGTTTCTCACAAATGCCTTTAAAACTCTCCCAAATCTAACTCTTGGACTCTAAAAGGAGAGCAAGAGGGCTGAGGCCAATTCTGAGAGAGGCAATGGTGAGTGAGGGTGGGAATTTCTACATCTAATTCTTATTTTTTCATGAGATGCAAAAATATGGCTTCATTTTTTATCGTGCTACAATCTAATGTGGAAGGTTTTAGTTAGAAAGAAAATGAAGAGAGATATATATGCAATGTATCCAAAATAAATTATGAAAAAGTGGGAAATTTAAATTTAAATGTTGACAATGATACAAATGATCCATACCATTACTATAAGTAGAAAGCATGTCAAAGTAAGGATAACATTGGTAGTTCAGAGGTAAACTAGAATTCAGAATTAAGCAAAATGATTCATGAAGTAAGTAAAATAAAACAAGTAAATAATAATAATCATCATCATCATCGCATGTGGACCAGAAAGATAGAACTCTCAAAATAATATCAAAGTGGTAAAAATATATATTTTTTAAAAAAAATGTTTAAAAATAACTATGGCAAATAAAGCAATAGATTTGTGAATGGTGCTTCGATCTAATCCAAGCCTAGCATTTAATTTTGTAATTTGGAATCTTCCCAAAAAATTGCTGTATCCTCCTATTACCTGTCTATTATAATATTGACGTTTCATAGGAACATACCTTAGACACACTACTCCCTTCAGCCGTATGCTCCTCTGTTCCTCCCTTTACAGAAATTCTATAATGATTCTCATCTACCTCATCCTGAAATATTTCCAGGCAGAGAGCTTAACTTCCATTTTTGCCCCTTATTTGATAAGAATCCAAATATATCCTTCCAGGGTGCCCAGTTTTGTACCACTGTACGTGCGGTTCATCTTACTTCAAGTTGAAGATTCTGATTCATTTATATGTATTCCTGCAACTTCCTACTTCCTTTGCAGAGATCTGTGATGGAATTATTGTGCTAACTATTCATTAAGTGTTTGTTTTTACAGGTAGTTCTTGACTTACAACTACTCAATCTTGTGAGCGCCAGTAATACCACAAACATCTTCTTCCAAAATATTTATCTTCATATATTCCTCTTTACACTTTAAGTATAATAGATAGCACTCAATTGCACTGAAGGCAGTTGAGATTGGAATTTCTGTCACTGAGTGATGTGGTCATAAAGCAAGATGGCATATGACCGCATTGCTTGCCAACAGCAATCCTGGATGGAAGGATGGATGAAAAATACTAGATTAGATAGATTCATAATTTGATGTTATTGAGGTTCATAGCAGGGGAAATAGCAACGTAGAGAGCATTATTTTAAAATTCCATAATGCGAATTTTAAGTGATTGTCCAATCTGCAACTTCCATCCTGTTGGTTTTAAAAATGGCTGTTAATTATAAGGAATCATTCACAAACATAGCACATTTTGATTTCAGTAGCTGCTTTAAGAATCAACATTTTTTCATTCTTTTCCTCTGGAATGGGAAGAGGATCTTTACATATTTCTTGCCTTTAAAATTATTATAATTCCCAGAGGATCTGACAGATGTGTCCTTTTTTGCCTTTTTCAAACATTCATGGCAAAGTATTCATTTGAATATGTTGCTTGCAATTCTTACTAAGGAAAATATTTCTAACATAATTAACCAGAAACAGATGAATTTCAAAACATAAGACTACAATTGGAACAGTGTGTGTTTGTGTCACATTCCACTTAATAGTTTTTTAACCACAACAAATGTTCACTTTCCTTCTGGTATAGTTTAAGGGTCTGAGAATGAGAGTAATGCAAAGAAAAAAATATTTCTGTGGCAGGAGTTCTACAGTTTTCATAATGAATTTATGCTTTAGGAGATCAGTGATCAGAACTAACATTATTAATTTTTTTAAATACCATTGCAATCATGGTGGGCTCAGAGCTTTATTGGAGCAGCTCTTTGAAAGACAGTAATGTTAATCTCCTCTCAAGATGCCTTTTTCCAGATTGAACACACCCATGTATAACAATTGCTTTGTTTGAAAGCATACATTTAAATCCTGAAAACAGTAATGTTCCAATTAAGTTTTGAACTTCCTGCAGATGTATAATTAAAAAATAGGAAAGTTGGATATATGACCATAAATATGCTGTGTTGTATAAATTAAACTGACAATGACTATGACACTGCTTAGAATTCCTAGCATCACAGTACATAGAGTCATAGTTTCTTTACTATTAATTATATCGACGTGGCTCTTTAATTCAGTTAATTTGATGCTCAAATTTTGTGATATTTTCAGCTGCAAAGGGGTATCCCTGCAATGACTGTAACATAGTACTGAATTCTATAGAACAGTATCAAGCTCATATCAGTGGCTTCAAACACAAGAATCAGTAAGTGCTTTATCTTATTTATTTTTTAATTCAAAATAATGGATGTAATTTTACAGATAGACCACTGGATTGTGTTAATGTTTAGTGATATATAATGCTTGGTGGTAATAAAGGTTTTGCATTCCTTTATTGAATTGAATTAATATGCTTTCCTTCTAGAAGGCCATATAGTTTAATATTCCTTAAAAAAAATTCCTCATGACAAGCAACCATATGATGCTGAAAATGGAAATTTAGGGACTTTGCTATTTACTTTATCCTTTGATATTCACTCTGTCTCAGCCCACCTATGCCAAACCTCACAAAAGCAAATTATGAAGCAGTAAAAAAAAAATATTCTTAATGGACAGGTTACATTTGCCTCGTTATTCTTTCGGATTTCAATATTTTCTGGTTTAAATTGTTTTTTTTACTGTGCTGATAGAGTGGTTTTTCTTTTAAAAACCGGGTGGGGGTTTTATGTTTGCTGATTTATGTATCTGCAAGTTGCCAAAATATGTACAAGGGCAATAAGCACAGTGAGGGCATACCAGTATGTTCAGCATTAAGCAGATACTTCTTTATTCTCTGAATTGAATTTCTGTTGTCACACTATCCTTCATGCCTGCCCCAAATTTGCTCCCAATGCTCTGGAACAAATTTAAGCACAAGAATGGCGATACTAATATTCTAGCCATTTGACGGAGTAGAGATAGTGTAGTCCTCGCTCAACAATCCTGAGACTGGCAACTCTGGTTCGAAGGAGATAAGATTACATAGGTTCACATCTTTGACTTTGGCATTGGCTTGCCTTCTAGCCATTCCTCTCTGCCTTTGGAATGCTCGAGTGTTGCTTACTGTCTTATTATATTTACTATAGCTGGCCAATCATGCACATTCTCACACACCCTGCCCATGTGGCTATCCCAAGTCCCATTGCATTCACATCGTATCTATTCTGCTACTTGAGCAGCCTTCCCAAGTTTCACATTTGCACTGTCTTGCTGGACAATTGTACACCCTTCCCATCCACTAGCAGCCACCCCCAAGCCCTGTTGCACTTGCACCCTTTTGTCCCCACCATTCACAAAACCTTATGCAGCCCCTCTGAGCCTCATACTCCCCAGCCACCCATGAACCCCTCACTCCCTCTCCCACTGGGCAGCGGCCATTTATTTGCCTGCTAGCCTGCTTACGAACTGCTTGGGACTTGCAGCTTCCTGCTGGATTCCCCACTTTGGTTGTTGGAAGCCAGCAGAAAATTTTGAAGAGGTGTTCACAACAATAGCAACAGGGACAGCAGGAATTGCTGTTGCTGAGCAATGAGTCACATGATGTCACCCTGCATTGCTTAGTGCCTGAATTTTTGGTCCCAATTGCCACTGTAAGTCAAGGATTTATCTATAAAGTAGAGAAACTGCTATTGCTAAAGACTCAGGCATGTGTGGTAGAAGCACACTGCACAAATCTGTATATAATAAATATCTTCAGTTTCCCTGAGTGAGTCTGTTTTTAATCATCTGAAGCAAGTTGTCTCAGAACAAATCAATTGAATAGTTTTGATGTTCTAATTGTATTAGCCAATGGGAGAGTTATAGAACCAAACAAATAATATTAATTATTAAGTTCTTATGTCAAAAAAAAGTTTTAGGACGGAGTAAGTACGCAAAGGCTGTTCATCCTGCCATAGAAAATGCTGCTCAGGAGAAATATCCTATTGCTTTTTCTGATTGTCTCTTTTTGAAGGATTACCCAAATTATTAATTTACTGAGTTAATTCCATAATATATTGCACACCACAGTTGGTTTCAGGTAAACTGATTAAAACTTCTTTCACAAATATAATGTATTTCATAAACTAAGTGATTGCTAAGTGCTGGTAATGCACCAATCAGCCTGCCGGCTGATTATCAAGCTGTTATATGCAAAGTTAAAGTTTCTGATTATAGCTTTAGTTGTGTTGAAGAGCCTTTCTGTCATAAGTTCACAATATTTCTTCTCAGGTCTATCTGCTCATTTTATCACAAAGTCCCACTTACAATATATAGAACGATTTTTTAACATGAAAGTGCATGTGCTCTTTTGAAGTGGCTCCTTCTGGAATCTTGTGAGATTTTTCAAGATCCTTTTGTTCTTGATTTAAGCACAGCTTCCAGGAGGCAGATATAATACATTTTATAGATTGAGAGATTGAGCTAATATTGTTCCTTCCCTGTCTCATTCCCCAGCATACCAGGAGGCATTCCTGTAACAGCACGATACCAGAAACAACTGTACACACGAGAGGAAACCGCCGGCCCTGATGGCCCTAGCTATTTCAGCCAGGACCTCTAGAGCACACTGCTGTGCTGTCTCTCTGGATTGCTCGTGGCTCAAAAGTGAACCCTTTTGCTGGCCTGCTACGATATTACAGTTTCACTGACTAAAAGAAATCCTCCTGGTCTGCACTGTACAGGTTTAGCTGATTGAGAACCAACTATTGGCTAAAGGATGTAGAAGGGACATCATTACTACTTGGCATTTGCTCAGTCCTTTAGAGTAGTGTTCATTGTGTAATCTCTTAATGTAAAAGCAGTTCGGGGTGGGTGGGATGTGGGGTTCTCTCGGGACCCATCAAGGCTTGGCATTTGCTGAGATTCCATCTTGAGCCCATCCTTCCCTTCTGCCTAGAAGCAGAAAGGAGTCCTGCAACACAGGAACAGCCGGAGGAGATAGACCTTAGGAAGAAAGCTCTTTAATTCATGATAACACAAGGCTTGTTATCTATGAGACATGGAATGGGTGTAATGGACAGACTGACTATCCTTGCTTAGAATTGGGGTGTTACATTGTTGTATTCATCTTGCCCCTGGAATGAATAGGGTTTGTGTGCAGTTTCTTAAGTCATCCATTTTGCCATTCATAACTACCTTGCATTTCAGCAGATGTTGGCTTTGGAGCAACTGGTGGTCTGTTTGGTAAAGTTTTTTCTGTTAGTAGTACGCATAATCAACTTCAGAAACACAAGAAGAAGGGGGCTCTGGTGCAAATAGTGGTGCCTCCCTAAAACTTCACTCTTTCTGTTCCTGGCATTCATTTTTCTGGAAACTAATGTGTTTGAACCTATGTGTACACCAAGTTTTTTATGTTAAAATGTTAATAAGAAATCATTTGATGTGGTGATGGAGGCTCTTAATTTTTGTTCTTTAAGACATTCTAACAGACAGAAATAAATTGAGAGAACCCAGAAGCTGCATTTTGACTATCAAGTGGAAGTGGTGTTTGTAGGTGAACCATCCCGGAGGCTTATTTTATTCTTGGTAATGTCTCTCTTATTTCTTACCTTTGTAACAGTCCTGAAGCTTAGATATTAGGTGATGTGTTTTAGAGGCATCTGTTCTCTAAGACTTCTATTGTCTTTCCCCTGATAAATTTCTAGAATGTAGGAGGGAATTCCACTTAATTTGCATGTTTTCTTTAGAAAAGAAAAAAATTAATCCATTCTGCTAATATTAATTCTTTCCCTGTGCATGTAAAAATGGAGAACTGCCAATATCCACGTTAGATGTACCCCACCTTTAAAAAACACCTTTCCTATTTAAAACCAGCTAACAAATGCTCTGCTTCAAATGAAGCAGCATTTCATAAGACTTAAGTGTCACTTTAAGAGGTCCTTTGCTCAGTAGCTTGTTTAATCTACAATCTTCATAATGAACAGGAAGACCGTGTCCTTTCTAGGTAATTGATTTCGAGGTCCTGCATAGTCTTTCCTATTATCACTTAATCTTAAATGAAGCGAGTTGGCAGGAAATGGGTATGAAAATTGGGGTATACTACTATTTTATATAGTGGCAGATCATGTGAATTTGCATCCCTTTCTGATTGAGTGAGATTGCCTGGCATTTTTACCTTTTTGGGTAGCCTTTATTTCCACCTGTGTTATTTATGAGATTGAAATACATGAATATTGCTACCTTATAATATGTGTGTGTGTGCACACATTCCCTTTTAGTCCATTGATTTTTTTAAAAAAATTAAAAGAATTTTATCTTTGTGTTTCTACTTTTCCAGCTGAACTATTATGGTAAGGTTCAAAATAGACCAGAAGGACTTTTTTTTTCCTATAATGATTTATTTCCATTGATTATCATTCCTGGCAAACCCCTTCTGCTGTTTTCTTTGGGCATAAATTATTCTCCACCACTTTTGCCCAATTCAACCAATTATTTTTAAAACTGTTTACATTCATGACTTTGTATTGACTTAATGGGGTTAATTGTTCTGAGGTTGCATCTCATTTCCAGTAAATTCTGAAGTGAGCCTCCCTTCTTTCCCTCAAAATATAGTTTATATTTACAAGAAAAAAGGAGTGATGGCATTTAAATAATATTTTGTGTAAATCTATGATAAATATATACACAGAGACACTTTCTCATGACAGTTTTCCTGTGAATAATCCTTCAAATATTATCTTCTGACTTTTGGTGGTTATGTGTACATTAACTTTAATTTGTTTCTTGGCATTTAAGTTCTCTGTTTTGGCATTCTCATTCTCCAGCATCTTGTGCACTATTTGGGATTTGGTCTGTGATATGCCTAGTGAGCTTTCACAGTCTACATTGTAAAGTTTTGGAGAGTATGGTTGCCTGTATGAACTTTTGACTTTAGAACTTTATTTCTATTATATATTGAATTATTTTGCAGTTGCTAAGTTGATAATTTTGGCAAATGCAAGGGTGAACAAGTAGTCTGCTACTTCAATAAAGTGATTAATATTTTCATCCAGACTAAGTACAAATGGGACAAGGTAAATTTGTGAGGTACAATTAACCTTTTGCCTATTTTCTCTTTTTTAAATAGCCAGGCATCCTCTTTCTTATTTTAGAGATTAAAGAATTGGTTTTTTATTCATAGCAAGTGTATGTGTTGCTTGTATAATATTTGTACTTTGGAAAAATTATTCCCATCAAAAGCTGGGTTTCAAAATCACAATTCTGTACATACATTAAATATTGCAATATGTGAATCTATATCATAAATTTAAAATACTTAGGAAAAGTGTTGGGACAGAGGCTTGTGACAGGTTTCATCATTATATTTAAACCAAAAATCTTAACAATTCATATAGCCTTAAATACCATCTTCTACCATTTTTTATATAGTACTAGGCATATATAGACTTATTTACTGCTCTGAACAATGTCTATATAGTGTTATGGTAAGCGTAGATAACTGTTTTATTCATTCATTTGGATGAATAATTCTGACAAATTGGGGATGAGATGAAATATATAGATGGGTATTAATTTAGAAATATCTTATGGTTAAACTGTATTTTATTGTGTAAGTTTAACAATGTAGAATATCATTGCTTGCCAAACTTATGAAAATTAATTTCATCCTCTCAAATAGCACTTTACCTATAATAATCTAGATGATAAAAGCAGTGGGTAAAATTAATTTAGAAAACTGAAATATTCCTTAATAATCTGTTATTGCGGAATTAATTTTTAAAATTATTGTTTTTCTGAAGACACTCGCCTTCTACTCAGAAGGTTGAGAAGTTCAATCCTAGGCAGTGACAGATGTTTCTCTATCATGGTGCAAAGAAAAAAATAAAAAAAAGCATCTGCTGCGAGCTCCATGTAAGCGTCAGGAAGGGCATCCAGCTGGTAAACATTCAATTGCCCCGACTCCATCCCAAAGCAAGGGTTTACAGGGTTGTAAAAAGAAAAATGTTTTTCTTAATTATTGTGTAGCAGAATCAGAATCATGAAAGTTTGTAAATAGCTGGTCACGCTTATAGTGGATGTTGAACGTGAAAGAATAATTCATACCAGGGGTTGCCAACCTTTTGGACCTCAAGGACCACCAAACTCATAATTTTAAATCCCGCAGACCAGAGACCCTGGGAAAATCCCCCAAAAAGTCTGCACGAAAATTCCCCACCCCGTTTTTTTTCCTTCCGATCGATCATTCTTTATTTGGAATTGCAGGATACCGTCTCAAGTTCCGTTCTCAGGGGGAGAGAGAGACTTTTGGCTTCATGAAAGGAAAGCAGCAGAAGTCTGTCTTTCTCTCCCCCAAACTCTGCCAGAAATGAGTCTTTGCTGGAGCAGTCTCTTGGAGCAGGATGCCTTGCAGGTTACCAAAGACTCATTTCTGGCAGAGTTTGAGAGAGAAAAAGAAAGACTTTTGCTGCTTTCCTTGCGTGCAGCCAAAAGAAGAAGAAGAAAGAAGCAGAAAAAAGAAACCCAGTGGCCAGACGAGGTGCGTGGGGCGCATGGGGCAAGTTTCCCCCTCCCCCCTTTTCCCCCTCCCCTCACTACCTTGTGTTGTTTGCAATGCAAGTGAAGCAAGCCTTGTGTTCCCACGGGCCATGTGGGTGGCGCAGCCTTATGTTCCCGCACAGCCTGGGTTAATTGCTTTGGGGGTGACATTTCTCTGTGGACCATCAAAATTTTCTCACAGACTACCAGTGGTCCCCGGCCCGCTGGCTGGCAACCACTGATCCATACAGTCTATCTGCACTTTGCAACCAGACAAATGGGCCCGCCATCTGATGAAAATCTTCTTTATAAGCATCGTTAAAATTGGAGCCATTTTTTATCACAGTAATTATTAGATCCATATATTAGGAAAGAACAAGTCATTTATTTTACTAGTTTTATAAAAGCAGGTCTAGTTCAGTTATGGCTGCCAACAATTCATAAGATTGGTGGCAGACATGATAGATCATCCTGGTTTTTGTGAATTACTCTCATCTTAGGAACGTTTCCTAAATATAGTTACTGAATTTTTGAAATTCAACTGGGTTCCAAAATCCAGCACTGCAATTTGCCAAGCCTGAATGTCTCAGTGGGCTAATCCTCCTTGTTGGTAAAGTGCTTTAAAAGTTAATCCAGCAGCCTCCAATCTTTGGGCATCAGGGACCAGTTCCCTGGAGAGAGGTTTTTCCATGGACCAGAGGGGGGCGTAGTTTCACATGCTGCCTGCATCCCGTGGATGGGGCTTCGTTTATGCAACTCGATTTCTGGCATACCATGGATTGGTGCTGGTCCATATACCGGGAGTTGGGGACCCTAAATTAACCCACTTCAAGGTTTAAAAATAAGTAGAAGCAGCACATCAGAACGTTTGCCTGATCAGTGAGGAGCTTTTTTTTTTTTTTCAAAAGAAAACAAAGCTGCAAATATAGAGAGGAGACAGGTAGTTCTCATCCGACGACCCCAATTGAGCCCGAAATTTGTGATGCTAAGTAAGAAATTTGTTAAGTGAGTTCTCCCCCTTTTTACGACTTTTCTTGAATCCTTGCCATTGTTAAATTAGTAACACGGTTTTAAGTGAATCTGGTTCCTCCGTTGACTTTGCTTGTCAGAAGGTGGCAGAGTGCGATCCCAGGATGCTGCCATTGTCATAAATGTGAGCCAATGGTCAGGCGTCTGAATTTTGACCACATGACCATGGGGATGCTGCAACGGTCGTAAGTGTGAAAGACTTTTTTCAGCGCCATTGTAAACTTTGAACAGTCACTCAATTTTTGTCATAAATTGAGGAATATAAATTGGAATACCTGTCCAGGGAGTCTTCCGCTTACAACCACAATTCAGAGTGGAATTTTCATTGTTGAGCAAGGTGGTTGTAAAGTGAGTTATACCCGATTTTATAATCTTTTCTGCCACAGCCATTAAGCAAATCACTGCAGATATTAAAGGAATCCCCTGGTTGCTAATGCAAATCTGGCTCCCTCTCCCGGCCCCCCCAGTTGACAGCTGGGAAGAATCTTCAATGGCAATCACCATCCTGGGCTTCTCCAACTGTTGCATCCATCCGATCTCCCTCCCCCACACTCCTCCTCATGGCAACTCAAGAGCAAGCCAGGAATGCTTTACAGGTTATGTTGTGCCAAGCATCCAAATTTTGATCACATGACCCTGGGGACCACCAGGGACCGTCATAAATGCCAGGACCTGGTCGTAAGTTTTTTTTTCTTTTTCAGTGCCATTGTAACTTAAAATGGTTACTAAACAAATGGTTATAAGTTGAGGTCCGTACTCGGCAACCACCACAAAAGATAGTCCTCAACTCATGACCACAACAGAATGTCCATCCCTAAGTCATGTGACTCAGCATTCCATTGTATCTTTTTGGCTGTGGTCATTAAGCAAATCACACAAGTTGACAAGTAAATCCAGCTTCCCCCATTGACTTTGCTTCTTGGAAACCCCCTGGGTAGGTCACAAAGGGTGTTCTCATGTGATCCTGGAACACGGAAGGTTTGCAAATGCATACTTGGTTGCTGAACACCCAAATTTTAATCATGTGACTGCATTGACACTGAAGGTATAAGTCTCTCTTCAGCACCAACTTGTAACTGAACAGTCATTAAACAATCGGTTATCAGTTGAGGATTACCTATATGAAATAGCTTGGTTTCTCTAGGTTTATTTGTGATAACTGCAAAAAGCGAGAAGAAAACAAATTCTGCTACTATAACTGTCTAAAGTAAACCCTGCCACTTTCCCCAATAAATTGTTGTAAAATAAGAAACTGAATGAAATGGTCCCACTCCCCAGTTTGTGGTTGCAAATGAAAAGAATTTCAAGAAGCTTTGGCAGAAAGGTGGAGATTCAAATTGCTTAAAACAGATTATAGATCTGCTGAGATCTTACAATGTGTGGCCACATGGGGGAGATGGAGAACCATTGTTATGAATTGTTTAAAGTTGGAATACAATATCCAGTGGAGGCCTGCCCTCATTTGTTTCAAATGATTTCAGTAAAGTAAACTCATTTAGTGCTACAGTGCTAATTTCCTAATCTGATGTGAACATTTGTTCTTGATTGAAGCACTGCCTTGCTGCCAACTCAATAAAAGGGAGTTGTACATTTTGCAGTTACCTTTCTTACTGCCAAGTTGAGCAGTGGATAGCAAAAGGAAAATGCAATGTAGTAGTAGAAAATTATATATGAGCATTTGTATACTCTTGAAATCCAGCCTTCAACTTCAATTCTAGAAATGTCTGGTTTAACCCAACATTTCATGGTGCATTAGGTTGGGCAAGAGTATCTTAGCTTTTTACTAATTTTTGCGCATAACTTAGCTCTTTTTCATAATGAAACTCATAACTAAATATGAATCCTGGGAGCCTCCAATTATACTGTGTGTGTTTGTATGTTTGTTTGCAGGTGATTGCCATTTTTTTATTTTGCAGGTATGTGAGATAGTGTTTCATCTGGAACAATAAATGGCAGTGAAATGATATTAAAGATGAAAGAAACAACACAGATTTGGTGTGTGGCTCAGTTCACTTGTCCTTGATCCCAAATAAGTTACTGCTGTGGATACTGCTCAGTTGATAACTGTACCAAGTTTTGCCTTGACCTTGGTGTAATTTTTCAAGAGTGATAGTTTCTTGGTAAATGAGGCCTTAGGCCCATCCAATCTAGCTTTCATGTGTTATGGGAACCTCACAAATCTGGAAAAGATGATGCTGACTCTTAGTATTGATTCCCAATGACCAGTAAATACAGCATACTGCCTCTGATGAAATGGTAGATGACTTGCTTCCTACTAAGGTGAGCAGAAGGCTAATGTAAAAATTCCTTATAAGGCTGCTAGGATATAAAGCTAGAAATGGGAGACACATATGAGGGGAGAGGGGCAGGGAGAGGGAAAGGAGACAGGCAATATTAAAACGGGAAGACAAATGGCTCTAATAAATAAATTCAGCTCTGAGTAACTTAAGCACAGAATTTTCTATCTCTAAAAGGCAACTTGCACTCCGTATTATATTTTCAATTCATACAGATTTGGTTCAATAAGGTTTTAATTCTTTTGAATTGAGCAAATGAGAGCATAAGACACACTACGTATGCCCTAGGGTATGTGCCACAGGAAAAGCGCTTGTATATCAAATAAAAGTACTTTATTTTGGGTGGTAGCCTCGTGTTTTTAAGTAATATTTATCCACCTGAGGTACTGAAATGAAATTGTGCTACTTCTTACCAAATAAACATGGTTTTACCATATTGCTTATGATTCAGGAGGTAATATAATAAGTACTCATGCATATTGGGAGCAATGATTATCTAAGCTAGAGCTGTCAAATTCCCTGCCCACGGGCCAGATGCTTCACATGCTGGCCATGCCCATACCCAGTTCAGCGAAGGAGGGAAAAGTCCCAATATGTCACATGATGCCACCATGACGATGTAAGTTTGACACCCCTGATCTAAACCATACCCTTTTAAAATTATCCAAGCTGGGTAACCATAAATGCTTACAGGAGAAAGCATAGAAGTGCTTCAATCAGTTTTAAAGTTCCTTACATTTTATTTTGAAATGGATTACCTCAAATTCTTAACACTGCATGTATGAGAAATATCCATAGTATTTATGCCAATATGATTTAATACACAGTATCTCCTCTTACTTGCTATCCAAGCAAAACAGTCTTTGTTGCTATAGGCTTTTCTGATAGAGGAGCTATTCCACCTCATTTTAGTTGCCAAACAACACTGGGTGGCTTACAGTGCCATAAAATGACGTTGCGTAAGATTAAATTAAAAAATAAGGTAATGTCGGATCAGTGCTGCATATTAAACTCATGAATGCACTTTAGAATATTCCATTTATCAAGGCAATATACAGTCATGAAGAATAAATATAAATCGTAAGTCAAAGAATTATAAAGGTTTTTGTCTAAATTATTATCAAATCAAATTTAGATCTGAAAACCTTATGTTACAAGAAATCCAAGCTTCCAATGCAGTAAGAAACCCATATGTGAACTTATAATCTACGAAAGTTACCAACTTCAGTTAAATTCTGTATCAGATAGTTTTTTCAAATAAAAAGTTATTTTTGACATTGATGCATACTCCCTATTTTAAAGTGCACTGACCAGAACTGTATACAACACTCCCAAATGTGGTTTCTATAAAAACTTCATTACATTTGTTAGATTTATGTTCTATTCCCTTCTTAATGATATCAGGCATGGAATCTGCCTTTATTCAGTAGCTGCACACCAAGTTGACATTTTTATTGAGATAACTACCATAACTCCAGATGCCTTTCCTAATCATTCACTGCCAGCTCAGATAAAAAGATGGGAATTTGTTTGTGTTTTGTGCCAATGTGCGTCATTTCATTCCTCTTTACACTGAACTGTATCTACTTGTTTACTTAGCAATATTTAATTGAATCCATACAATTCCTGGATAATGTGTAATGTTTCAAAATACAATTTAAAAATCAAGTAACTATGATGGTCACTTGAACAGAACTTAAGGGCAAAAATTTGCTAAATCCAGCCCATGGAGCCAGCCTGGAAATAGCAAAGGACCAGCCTGCGGTGCCTCTGGAAGCCAAAATGGGGCACGGGGGGGGGCTCACATGCTCCCCAGCACCCCATTTTCAGCCTGAACAACCTCCTGCAGCATTCTGATGGCCAAAATGGGACACCCGGTTTTGGCCAGCAGAGTGCTGCAGGAAATGTCCGTCCCATCTCTCCCACCCCCACCCCAGCCCTCAGAGAACTACAATGCTGATCTGGCCCTCAAAGAAATCCAGTTTGACACCCTGTTCCCGATTGACAAGGTAAATCCATCAGCAATCTTGCAACTATATTTTGCATTAGGTGGTAGCTTCTGGGTGATTGCCAAAGCCAACCTCCACATGTGTGTTGCAGTAATTTTAACAGATTATCAGATTAGGAGCAATTTGTCATGTCATTCTGGTTGAGGTAAGGTAGTAACTGGCACATCAGCTGATGTCAGGCAAAGGCTTCTCTATCCACAGCTGCCATCTCTGATTCATGAACCACCAAGAGTCTACAGCAGGGGTGTCAAACTCAAGTCATCACAGCAGCATCATGTAACATATCAGGAGTCCCGTCCCGTTCCCCCCCCCCCCGCTTCGCTATACCAGGCGTGGGCATGGCCAGCACTTGAAGCATCTGGCCTACAGGCTGGGAATCTTTGACAGCCCTGGCCTACAGCATCTCCCAGGTTACAAATCAATTCTTTGCAGAGGATTGTAACCCAGGATTATTATACAGGGACCAATATTCTTGGATTGCTCAAATGTTTACTGAAAAGCAGCATCTCTGTCCATCAGATTCAACAGGCTCAAAAAAATCCTAAGTTACCACATGAGACACTGCCTCATCACTCTTAGACTGTCCAACTGGCATCTAGAACAGAATGAATATTCTGCTAAGAAATGCACCCATTCATTTGGCATTCCTGAAGGACCTTTGTCTCACCCATCTTTCCCTAAAGTTGCCTAGGTTACTCTAAACAGGGCCGCCAGCCACAAAACTGCAGATGCAGCAAATATGAGTTTATACTTACCTGCTTTGATTGCTACTGTGTAGTCTCAAAACTGAGCTCTTTGTTGTGCTTGATTGCAACCAAAGCCATTTCCTAGTTTGGATATACCTTCTTAGAGCTCTTTTTAATTTTGGAGCTCCAAGCTCTTGTTAGAAATCTCTTTTTTATAATATTTTTATAATATTTGTTTATGATATTATAAACAAATTCGGCAACTTCACTGCTCTAAAGACTTTCTGTATAAGCTAAAAAGCATTGGTTTTTATGCTTTTTCTGCTATGTACACCTTGCCACTGTGAAAATTGTCTACTTGCATATTTCTATTCTGTTTCCTATTTTTAGCCAATCACCAATCCATAAAAAATTCTTCCTCTTATCCCATAACACCTGCATTTGTTCAGGGACCTTTGCTAAGAGACTTTGTTAAAACTATTTGTAAATCTAAGTATACAGCATCTATTGAGTCATTAGCCTTGTCTATATACTTGTTGATATCCCCTGATATCAAAGGCAAGTCTTACGTTTGCAGAAATCAAAGCAATTCCTTTCCATCAAGACATGGTTCTGTTTGTTTATTTTTGATTGACTGATTATGTGCCATCAAATTAGCGTTGAATTCTGGTGGCCATATAATTTTCTCTGTAGATTTATTTACTTTAATAATACCTTCACCAATTTTTCTCAGAACAGATATTGAATTGTTTTATAGTTTTTTGTACTACTCAATTCCTTTTTAAAAATTGGGGTCACATATTTAAATTTTAGAAAACTATTTGGTGAGCACTTTCTCACCCAAGGATTATTTATTTTCAGTGTGTTAATTTGATGTTTATTTAAATATTTTATTACTTCTATTTATCTCAAACTGCTCAATCTTCATTCCAAAAAGCCATTTTAGGCATACCTATTTGTCCTTCACCCTTGATGACAGATATAAAGACTGAATTCTCTTTCCTTGCTGTTTTCCTATTATCCTTTAGCATACATTTAACCTCCCTTCCATCTCTCCTAATTAGCCAATAGCCTTCATGTCAGTTTCCTATTCCAAATATATTTCAATTCTGGATGTTCTTTCTCTTAGTTTCTTCATGCTGTTCAAATTCTTCCTGCATTTGTTATTTTACCAGTTCATTTCTTTCGATTCATCTCATTCAGCCGTTAATTCTTTCTTATTTATTGGATGTATATCCTACTTTCAACAGAAGCTCAAGAACTCTTTGCTTTAATGCGTTGCTAAGCTGTCCATTGGTCCCTTGGATTTTGCCAATACCTTACCTAAGCTTAGTATATTTACTAACAGATTCCATTGTTAGCATCTTAAATACACTCCAAGGATTGTGGAGAGAAATTACTTTTTTTTAATCTTCCTTTCAACGTAATGTTTACCAATTTTCTAATTTTTAGAAATTTATTTATTTTTTAAGTGAATTGCGTGACATTCCTGGATTTCTTTAGGGGCATCTCTTTATGTCCACTGCTTATAGCAGTATTAGTTTCCAATCTATTCTATAAAATTTAGGCCTTGAGCTTCTAGATTCTACTTAACACCATGTCCTGCGTTGCATTTATCCTTTTTAGCTCCCTGATTGGCTATTCCAGGGCACAAGAACTTAGATCACTAACAGTTAGCTTCAGAGCATAATTTTTTTCCATTTTGTGGTAGAGAATTTGCCCATTATTATTCTTTCACTTTCGTGTGTTGATGCTGCAAATCTCTGATTAGAGAGCCACAATAAGTTGACAATCAATTGGTGAGCAAAACTCTCTTGCAAGCAGTGTTTATTTGGGTAAGCAAAAAGCAACAAAGCCATCCATACTGTTTCTTGGCAATATTCTTAGAAGTGCTTTGCCAGCTCCTTTGTCCAGGATGTGGAGGAGGGGGGTTGCCACCCAGCTGGCATTTTTGCATAAGAGACAACTAGAACCTGGGTCTTTTTGTTCCTAATTCAGTGCATTAACCACTATGCCAGACTTGTTCTTGGGAGGTGCTTTCTCGGACTTAAATCTAGGACTTAAGTCTAATTATATAAAGAAACAAACAGAACCCCAAGAATTACCTTTGGATTGCTATCTACTTAAATAATTCATAAATCATCTGGAGGGAGGTGATATATTGAAAGACCAAATTTATAGATGATATCAAGTGCCAGGACAATGAAAATTCCAATTAGCTGCCAATAGCATCCAAAAGTGATAATCATAATGATAATAGTGTGGAGTTAATTGAAAGTGTCAGTGCTATTCAGTGAAAAGGGAACATTCAATATCAATCCTGCTAGGTAGATCAGACCAAGAAATCAATTCCACTTGGGAAGCCTAAAAGCACTTTTATCAAGATTGGGTATAATAAGGGAATCATGCAAGTTTGATAATGTTGCAATACCTCCAACTGAATTAGGAAGGTGTTAGAGCCAAATAATGTATACTGTATCTCTGTTACGGACTTAAAATAAGCTTTAACATTCTGCTTACATATCTCAGCCAAAGTAATGTTCCTACTCTCAATGTAAAAATATTATTTAATGTAGAAACCAACGTAGAAAAAGATAAAAATACTTCCTTACCAGCCATCAACACCTGGATGAGCAGAGAGTAACACTTAGACCAACAACCAAGAAGTAAACAATACCCTAATCAAGGAATTGCCAACTCAGACAAACAAGCTAATGGTAAACAACACCCTAATTAAGAAATCACTAAAACCATTCCCATCAACATTGGCAAGGCAAGCCATTAGTGTATAAAATGAGAACAAACAACATTCCCTTTTGCACTGATGTTAAACTAATTTGGTAATGAAGCATCTGCAAGAAAACAATCAAGCTCGGAACGGACCAAGGACCCCACAGTTCAATCCTAAACTACAAATATTCTATCAGAAACCTTTCAGAAGTTGGGTTAAAATAAAACTGCTAACCATATTTGGATCTAGAAAGAGCAATTAAGTCAAATACACCCAGTTTATAAACAAAATGAAATGGGTGTTTTCCCACACAGCACAGATAGTTGTCATCTACTGTTGCTGTTGGGCCAATTCTCCTTTCCCTGAATCTATTAACAGATAACCAACATTTCCAAACATGTCTTACTTCCTCAGGTCTGCAAGTTCTACTCTACCTGTGCCAATAATAAAAACCACCAGACTGCCACCTCCTCCAAGCAGATTGAGCCCAACCTATTAAATCAAGTAGGAAGGAGCTGCTTTTGGTCCCACATTTCTGAGATTAAGGGAGCCAAAGTGAGGAGGACTTTGCTTCTCCATGAGCTCTGCTAATGCTACAAAGTGACTCCCAATTGAAATCAGATTGGGTCCCTACTTAATAGGTTTTAGGAAGTTATTCAAAATGGCTTTTTTTTACAGAAACCTTCAGGAACATCAGCTGTGCCTTTTTTTTTGTCTCCTTCAGTTTTGTTTTTTTGTGATTTGGATAGCTTGTTTTAATTCTGTTGCTGTTTTTACTGTGATAGTGTAACCAACAAAAGTCACAAGATTATGGCTGGATTAAATCGAATAAGGAAGAATAAAATGATACACAGTAGTATCTGCCAAATTTCTTGGCTCATAACAGAATATTTATAGTGCACTTATAATAGAACACAGGTGCCTATATGAAGCTTTGCATGAGACTGTGGCAGTTGGCACTAATTTACATGGCTGCTCTGAACTTGCTTTTACTCCACCTGCATACATTTCCTGTTTTTGTTTATGCCAGGCATGCAGGATAACTTTCAGCTGTGTTTCAATGCTTTTGCATCCACATCCGGAACTTCCCTGACAAAATTCCATCCTCTAAAACACCAGAGCCTATGGAAAGAGCAGGGAATCAATATTCTAGCCTCAAAACGGAAAGTGAGCAGGCTGAGCTCCCTGAATTGATCAAACTGCAGCTGCTGCATCTGGAGCAAAGTGAAACCAGGCCTTGGAGGTACTGTTTATGCCAAGGTTTTGCTGAGGTGGCCTGGGATGTGCATACTCCCACCCTTAAGCAACAAGCCACCAGAGGCCCAACTAGGCAATTTAACTGTGAAAACTCAGTGGAATTATAAAAGATGATCTCAGTTTAATATTTTAGTAAGATACTATAGTCTATAGATTATATATTATCAGGCAAGTGGTACTTTGTGAGGTACCTCTGCGGAATCTGCAGCACGACCCTATTCAGTAACCAAAGGGCCCCCAAAGACGAGCTTTCACTTGTCTAGAGTGGAATTGACGAGTGGAATTGTATTTGGTGTCCAAGGTGCTGTCACTCATTGGGAATGTTCCAGCTATTGATCCTCCATGCTTCTGAACACATACTAATGCTTTTTTTTGACAAACATAACTAAGCATAGGGCAAAATTGCACAAAGTCCAGGGACATCGTTCTGCAGTTTACTAGAAAATTGCAGCCAAGATAAATATGCTCAGCCTTCTTCTGCAAGGTGTCCTCCAGATATGGCAGAAGTGCAACAAACACTCCAGTTAGGAAATGTTGACATACAGTACTTTGCCGTGTTGAGAATGCTACAGGAAATCAACTCCTCAAACTCTTTAGTTCTGGCTTCCCAACCCATTGCTTGTCTACGATCCACAATCCCCGTTTGTTTCCTTGATGTCCTGGCCTTTATTTACATTTAGCTAGAAACAACTGACGTTGCATAGATTCCATCTCCTTCTCCTCTCCTCCTGCTCACCTCCAATGATTTGTTAGATTTTGCCACAGTTACAGCATCCCTCCCCACTCCTGTACACAAATCTGCTGTCCTGGTTTTGGAAGTCTCTGCACCCTTCCCTCCTCTTCCTCCACTCTGGAGCCTTCTGGGGTGCAAGGCCCTCCCCCCTTCTCCTAAACGCCAGGGCGGCCTGACCTCTTCTCAAAGGCAGATCAGACAGTTCCTGCTCCTGTCCGTGACTGGAATAGGCCGGCTGGATTAAACATTCCTTCTGCTGGGCAGGGAGGGGGAGGGCTGGAGTTGATGCATTGGGAACAGGGGGGCCTGACCAGTGAAACATGGCTTTTCTTGGCAGGAATGGAGCAAGCACTTCATTTCTGCCTATTGCTTGGTAGGAGAGGGAAAGAGGATTAGCATAATCACCTACAGTGTTTCCCTGGAGAGCCTGGATTGCGCAGGCATGTGGAAAAAGGAGCTGAAGAGGAGCCACTGGCTACTGGTCACTGGGGCTGGCTCAATCCATTAGAAGTGGTTAAGGTCAGGGCACTTTCCCAGTTGCTAACTGTCCCAAAAGCTGCTTTTCAGGGGGTAAGGACTGTGGCTACTTTGTCCCACCTGAGCACCCTGGATGTGTTGGGTTAACGTTCACCTCATCCTTGGTCCGCACATATCGGAAAGACAAATCAGCATCGTAAAGTTTGCACAAGGGACCTGTATGAATTGAGAAACAAATTTCAGGAGTGGAAAAACATGTTGGATATTGGATATCAAAACATGTTGGATTTTGAGAAAGAACCTAGCTTAAACAAGAAGAGTAAATGATTGAGATGCCCTGTCTGTTGAAACAGAGGTACAAGGATACACATTACCATATTCGCATTGTGGTAATAACTTGTCTCTTCCCATTATGATCCTCAAAAAATTTGAGTGTAGGAAACAAACACACACATCCACCTTTTACTGTTTCATGCCTCCTGTGGTTTGCCAATGAACCAACCAGAGCTTCATTTTGCCTCCAGGTACTCTCAGTGGGAAATTGCCAATGTGATCCAAACACTGCTAAAAAAGCAACATATGGATATATAATGCCCTTGCCATGCTTCATTGCTTTTCCCTCCTTGCGTTGTCCTTACAGGTGGTGTGCATAGGTAAAAGATGTGGAATTGCCCAGAGGAACAAATTTTCTTCTCATAAGTGCTTCATTTATATTTAATCACTTGCGATTTCTTTACATGTTCAGTTTTGCATGTTGTATAAAAACTACTTTCAATTGCCAGGATGTTTTTGAGGACAAAACTGCAGATTGCCCAAAGAAGCCATTATTAAAACAACTTTGTCAGAAAGACGTATTTTGTGGTGTCTGTAACTTAATTCTGAAAATGCTGGTATACAAGTCTTCAAGTGCCAGTTAAATATTTATGTTAAAAATGGAGCTGTAAAATAGCATTAATAAAATGAGACTTAAACAGAGAGAAAATAGTAATAAGGAAGGTATAAAAGCTACTCTTTGTCACTATTTAAAAAGTTAGAAGAGTAGCACTACCTTGACCTGCCCCAGTAGATTGTGCTGTTATCTGATATTTCCATAGGGTTTGAAAAGAAACAGGAGGATGGGCAAAGCCCAATATAACTTGCAATCTAAACAACTACTGGTTGAAGTCTGACGTTCTACACCTCATGTGGAAGCCATCCCCGGTTTTTATGTAGACAGTAAACAAAATTTGTCTTACAGAGAAGACAAGGTACCAGTACTTTTCTTGGCGTAAGGCAGTGGTGCAATATTCATCTCATGTTAAGATGTCAATGTCACACAGTAAACGATGACAAAAACTTTTGAAAATAGGGTTGCAAAGGCAAGTTGCTGTACCAGAAGCTAAATGTAGATTAGCATTTCTCCACATTGTTCCTGAAACTCTATATATTCGGATACCGCCAAATATTGCAATGGTTGCAGAGCTAAGAAAATGCATCTAATCTAATGAAAAATGAATCCTTGTTCTTTATCTCAGATTCCTTCCTGAGGGATGTGGGTGTGGGTGTATGCGCGCCAATGCAGCATCTTAGCTATTACTAGCACTGCACTCTTCTGAGCAGAGAGCTCTGACATTTTTCCTGGGATGTATTGGAGCAAACTTAAGAGTCACAACCCAAGTGTTCCTTCCAACAATGGGACTCTTTGGCCTTTACTTTCCACATCCTCTTCAGTTCCTTCTTCAGATCCTGATACTTCTCCAGCTACTCAAGATTCCTTCTCCCTGATGTTGCTGTCACCACTGCTGTCTTCTGCTCCTTGTCTACTACTGTAACTCTGGTTGATTGACCAGTACCTACCTGCTTGTCTGTCTGAATCTCGAAGTCCACAGGATCATATCCCTGTTATTCTCCACAAACTTTTATGGAGTCTACTATCTTGACTTGGAAAGGTCTAGCCCATACACTGTTCAAATGTTCTTGTATACAAATGCCAGCTACTGGATTATGTGGTTCAGTGTATACTGTTCCTACCTGGATCTCACATCCCACCACCCCATCATAGCCAGTTTGGTCTAATGGTTAAGGCATCAGTCTAGAAACCAAAAGACTCTTAATTTTACCTTAGGCCTGAAAACTGCCTGGGTGACTTTGGCCAGTCACTCTCAGCCCAGTTCACCTCAGAGGTTGTTGTGGGAAAATAGAAGAAGGAATATTTTGTATGTTCACCGTCCAGAGTTATTTAAAAATATTCCAGACCCTGGGTCCTGTATAGTGTGGTAATCTCTTCCTCCTCTGCTTAGTGCCTATTCTTGTGCTGCTATAATAAATGCCATTAGCAGAATTTCCCAATGTTTGCTATCTCAGCTATCTTTCAATGGGATACTCCCATGCAGTGTCTTATCTTGTCATGGCATTTCCTCTGCCTGGTCTTCCTCCCATTTCTGCTGCTGCTTCAGGAATTCTCTCAGCAGCTCATCTTTGGGTGTCATCTTACTGATGCACCTATAGATGCTCTAGGTTTGATCCAGGACAGTACCTTTGACATTCACCAGACTGCCCATTTTCTTTCTGGCTGGTGTACAATCTCTGAGAGTTGGACTTGAGGTGGAAACCTCTGTACATCATGAGAAGCTTCTGAGTCTTCACAGTGGAAGCTTCCATGTCCTCCTTTGGTCAGGTCACTCTACTGGCAGGATATCTGATGGCTGGCAAGTCATACATATTGGTGGCATGGATCTTATTCTTCCCATTGAGCTGGTTCTATAGGACCTGTCTTATCCTTTGATGGTACTTGGATGTTGCAGTCTTCCTGGCCTCCTTATCGTGATTTCCATGTGATTATGGGATACCAAGGTACTTGTAACTGGTTTGTATGTCTGCTATGTGTCCCACTGATAGTTCCACCCATCAGTGTTAATTATTTTTCCTCTCTTGATTACTATCTGGCCACACTTCTTCAGTCTGAATGATATCCCAATGACCACACTACAGGTCCATGTCAGTTGGATTAGCAAGTCAATGTATGTCATACATATCGAGGTGGCTGAAGGTAGGGTTAGAGTTCCACTCTTGAACTTGTACCCATATTCAGTTCTTTTGATTATCTGGCTGATGGGTTTCAAGCCTATACAGAACAGTAGTTGGGGATAGTACATCATCTTGGTATCTTCCACACTTGATCACTACTTATGTAAGCTCTCTTGAGTTGACTTCTAGAGTTGTCTTCCGCAATCTCATTGAGTTCTTGAGGAAGGTCCTTAGCATCTTGTTGACTTTGTATGGCAGCAGACATTTAGGGATCTCTGTGTGTGGCATTGAATCTATGCTGTCCTATAATCAATCCAGGCTGTCTAGATCTTGAGTCCTGGGCAATTGCACTATGAGCAACTGGTGTTTGGTGTTGTTCCCAATGCATTTTTGAGCTGTGCTCATATACTGGCTCACAGGGTCCCGTAGCCTGGCTGCTATGATGCCTGATACAACTTTCCATGTTGTGGGAAGGTAGGCTATTGGGCAGCAGTTGGACAGTGGTGTTCCCTTGTGGGAGTCTTTCATGATCAGCACTGTCCTGCCTTTTATGATCAGCCTGAGTGGGGATCTGCTGCTAGTAGATGGTTCATCTGTGCTGCTAGGCATTCATGTACTATTATTAGTTTCTTCAGCCACGTGGTGTGGATCATTTTTGAGCCAGGTACTATCCAGCTCTTCGTGTTTTTGACCTGCCGTTGGAAGTCTGCTACTGTGATGATGACTGGTTCCTGTTCTGGGAGATTGCTGTGATCTGCTCTCAGGTCCCAGAGCCACCTTGTACTGGTATTATATGTCGTGTGGTTAGATTGCTCATATATTCCTAGGGAGACCTAACTTAAATACTCGTTCACCCATGAAGCTCATAGGATGATCATGACCAAGTATCTGGTGCTCAACCAAACCAGCCTCACAGATTGTTATGAGGATACAACTGGAGAATGAGAATATGACATGGGGCCTGAGCTCCTGGAATAAACATGGAATAAAAAAAAATCTAACCAATCAATAGAATACATCAAAATCCTATTTTATTAGCATGGTAGCCTAATACTGAAAAAGCAAGCAAGCCTGGGATGTGTGGACTTGGTAGTTTCCTTAAGAAAAACACTTCCACAGATAGGATGAACTCTGGAACTGAGGGGAGCATGGATATATGTGTTCAACAGCAAAGAAGAAGAATATGAAAATTAGTGATTGTGACATATAGGCAGATCAGCTGATACTCTCAACTCAACATCACTCCCAATCAATAGTAAAGGATTACAAAATTGCAGTGCAAAATTTTGGACAAGTCCCAGGTTTCCCTCTGCATCTTGTTTCTGTAAGGAGAAGAGCAACTCCAGCAGAGAAAAGATGATGACGATGACGCCACTGACGTCAGCAAGGTCTTGGGCTGCGTGGCATGAGATGCTGCAATCACCGAAGCTCCCAAAATGCACTAATTCTGCTGTGTCTACCTCATCCAAACACCTGATATTTAAAGCTGTTTTTGCATGCTAATGGCCCACATTGACTACCCCCTTGATTTGGGCTTGGATAGTCACGGATGTAATTTTAATCCCGATGGGATCCATTTAGAGTGAATTACCTCAAGTAAAGAGTACTACTCTGTAGTAACATGCATTTTGCATCAAGTGGCTATCTCAGTTTGCAGAATGATAGATTAGCCATTCAGAAATACTGCTTTGGAAAGCCTTGGGCCATCAGGCCTGCTCTGCTACTCAATGCCTCTCATCCAGTGAGGAGCACCCAAAGAGGACCTGGGACCTCTGGGAGCACTCATTTACTTGCTTATACTACAAAAATGGGTGGTGGGGGGGAGAATTCTCCTGTTCTCCCACACACACACACAACCCGGTAACCTTAGTGCTAAATTGAGTTGCAAAGCATGTTGGTCCCATCTCCGGTGAGAGCGACGGGTGAACAATGGGGGCTTTTCAGCTTGACATCTCAATGAGCAGGAGATGGAGAGAGAGAGAGAGACCCTCCACCCCTTCAGTTCTCCCCACACCCAGCTTTGTTTGGGGAGCAGACAGCAGCCTCCAGCCTCAGGAGCCTTTCAGGATCTAGGG
The DNA here is from genome assembly GCA_032468175.1 of Toxicocalamus goodenoughensis. NCBI lineage: Eukaryota > Metazoa > Chordata > Lepidosauria > Squamata > Elapidae > Toxicocalamus > Toxicocalamus goodenoughensis. Next base: position 182,128 of record JANHFN010003253.1, read on the forward strand.
GCAGCCATTCGTCATGGCCTACAACCCCCTCCCCACTCCCTCAGCTGGTCGTCTGGGCAGAGAATTCACACACTTGTCAGTCCTGGATCGAGAGAGACCCTTTGTGCCTAATGGGGCCTGGACCTGGAGATGGGTGAGATGGGTCAGAAGGTTGTGGGGGGGAGAGAGAGTGAGAGAGAAAGAAAAAGGAGAGGGGCAGAGGGAACAAAAGTGTTAGGGTAGATCCTAATATACTCCAGGAAGTGTCCTGGAATAAGAGGCTTCTGGAAAATTGCCCTGACTATTATCAGCTAAAGGGAGAATGATTTCTGGTGACAAAGTGCCAAGATTATCTCTGGGGCCTATACATGAAATGTGTGGTCTTAACTGACAAGATTGTTCAGAAAAGCAATTTTCACTGCAATCCAATTCTATTCATCTTTACTCAGTGTGCTCTAGGCAAGACTCCCTAAACACAGCATACAGTCTGGAGGGGAGAATAGCAAATGTCCGCCACTATCCCTGTCTTTTGGATGAGCTTATAGAACCGAACGAAATCAGATGGTTAACACACCCAATTCTTCTTCTTGCAGATTTTGCCATCCTAGTTAGGCTCCCGGCACTGAGCTCAATTGCTTCCAGGTCAGCATTTCACTGCCCATCCAGACAACAGGGATACTTATGAACATGGGAAAGCATGAAGCAAATATCAAGAAAGCAAATTGCACATTGATTTGATTTGTAAAGCAATAGAACCTTCACTGTCCCTTCAGAATTGTAAATCCAGGCACACAAAAGCACAGAATAGCGTCTGCCAATGAATTCCCGGCAGACTGGCCTCTGTTCCCTTTCAAGAATCCCATCCTCAGAAGCAGAAAACCGCCAATCCCTGAGATCTAAAAGAAAATGGCCACACCCCAAGCTTAGGCAACCTCATGAAGCTCGTCTGGGGGCTCAGAATTTACTGACAGCCGCAGCTGTTCCTGTGAAATGGTGACGATCTCTCCCACTACACCATCCCCTCTTGGCAGACAAAGCCGGGCCTGGAGAGAGGCGGGGACTGCAGACAGGACCGAGTGCCAAAAACACTCCTGTCCCTTGTGGCTTCATCGTCGCCAGCATTAAATTGTGCCCAGATGTATGAACAGGGGAGGGCGCCTGGTGGTGATTAGGGCCTTTAATTATAGGCACCCGTATAGCCTAAGCTGGGTCCTGCCTGGATCATGAGAATCTGGGCCCATGAGGGATCTACCAGGAGGACCAGGCCATCCCAGGAGGAAAAGAGGAAGCCCATCTCTTCTGAACCAGAGCCAGGAGGAGACAGAGACCCTCATACTGGTAGCTCAGAAGGAACAGACTCTTGAGAAAAGAGAGGATAAACTCCTTATCCTGAACAAGACCCACCACTTTCATCCTAGCTCTAGAACAGAGGTCTCCGAACTTGGCAACTTTAAGATTTGTGGACTTCAACTGGACCCATGCTCTAGAAAGAGGGATTAAGCACAATCAATCTCTTCAGGGGATTCTGTCCCGGGGCTAGGTAACCTGACACACTTCAGATGTTTGCAAGCATGATTCCCCAAATTCCCAGCCATTGGGGGATTTATTGGATTTATACCCCAAAATGTTCTAGGACAGGGGTCTTCAAACTTGACAGCTTTAAGACTTGTGGACTTCAACTCCCAGAATTCCTCTTCCAG
>JANHFN010003254.1:8584-23800 GCA_032468175.1 Toxicocalamus goodenoughensis
TCTGCTTGTATTACTTTACCCTTTTAAAACTCATATAACTATCCCAACGCACCAGTGGTGGGATTCAATTTTTTTTACGATTGGTTCTGTGGGCGTGGCTTGGTGGACATGGTGTGACTTGGTGGGTGTGGCTTGGTGGGCGTAGCAGGGGAAGGATACTGCAAAATCCCATTCCTTCCCCACCCCACTAACCTGCTTTTCAGCTCTGTTCTCCTGTGCAGGGCAACAAAAGAAGACCCAGCCGATCAGCTGGGACTTGGAAGACAGAGAATAGATGGGGGTGAGGCCAGTCAGAGCTGGTATTTCCTGGTTCTCTGAACCATTTGGAATTTCTGCTACCGGTTCTCCAGAACTGGTCAGAATCTGCTGAATGCTACCTCTGCTTGGAAGGCTGTAAGGCTGTGAGTCAACCTTGAGAGCCACTCGTGATTGAATTCCTGGCATGATTTAGCCCTAGGCTCTTACTTGATGAATAGCTATTTAACTTAATTCTTAGAACCTTACTAAGTGGTTTAGATTTCTATCACTTTGCTTATAATGCAAATGGCTTTTTCTGCTAGTTTTCTTCCTCTTCCCATTCTACTTTATCTGCAGGTTTAGCAATGCTAGCACTTCTCCCCTTAATACACGCTTGCCTAATTAATTGGTATCTGAACCAGTTGGAGTTTGCGCTCTCCCCATGTCGAGTCCAAGGATGTGTTTTCTTTTCTCTTGATTCTTTCCTGCACGTTCTTCTTTGGGTTTGAATATGTTAGGCCCTTTCCTGGATCTTCTCCAGATCTTCTGGCTTTTGATTCTCCCAGTCCTGGCTTTCTCTGCTCCACAGCTTGTCTACTCCCATCTCATTCTAGCAACATCTCCTGCCAACCTTGGGTGGGGTGGGGGAACCCTTCTCTTCCTGACTACCTGCTCTGGCTTCTATTATATTTCTTTTTTTTTAAATTTGAACCTTACATGCCCATCTGCAGGAGCTTCTAACGAGCTTACAACATTTCCCTTCCTTTCTCTGCAGGTGCCTATGTACCTAAACTGGGCAGCTGACAGACCACTGCGGAGAAAAATATTGTGACCTTGATAATTTCAGAACAGCTCCTCTGTCCACACTCAAAGCCAATTTGGGGTGAAAATTGGGTCTTAAATGGGAGAAAAGAAAGAAAGAGCCAGGGGGAGGCACAATCTAGAAAGACTCTAGTTCAGGCTTCCCAGCATTGTATTTAGCTCCTCCAATCACTCAGGCAGACTTTTGAGAATGGGATTGTTTGACATAAGCATAATGATCTTCTATTTCTCTGACAGTTCTATTGAACTTTGGGGAGATCGGTAAGGTGTGTCAGAGGAAGCACGTGGTAAATAATAAAACTTAATGCTAAATAAATAAAATGAAGCAAAAATAAGGTTTCAGACCCCAACCCTGCCATGTCAAATATTCTGCTGGCAGTGGCTTTTCTTGCTAATAGGTGATTCTCACTGGGAAAGGGAAGGGAGGTAGATAATCTAGCAGCCCCTGCCTTGAACTATCCTGGATTAGGTGGGGTGAACAAGTCTGCAGAAGTGCTCTGCAGGTGAACCACTCCAGTGAGAATTGGGGGATTACCTGGAACCCTTTGGCTCTGATTACCTTGGGATAGGGACCAGGTAACATTTTCTTGTTCATACATACTTAGGCTTTACACATTACCATGGCTGTTTGCTTCTTTCTGTTGATGATCAAGGTGGTAAGGAAAAATGGATATGATTCTGAACTGTATAGTGGTTCTAAGTAACAAACTGAGCCACGTATACTTTGAAGCAGTGATTTTAAAGCTGGCTGGGGAATTCCTGGAATTGAAGTCTATTCATCTTAAAGTTGGTGGAGAAACATTGCTTTAAAAGGTTAACTGAGTATATGCAGTGATTTTTGGCTTGCTCCATAGCGGATAGCAGAGTTTACTTCAGGATACATTGTTTGAATGCAACTTGCCCATGGGATCCTGATTCACTTTGACAGTCAATACGATTCAATTTCGCAGCTACTAAGATTGTTGGCTGAGCAAGGGCAAAGATAGCCGGGAAAATGATTGAAGCCTGGGAAACAGGCCCCTTGTCTGTCAACAGGAGTGCTTATTTACTACCAGCTTATGAGATGCCTAGGAGCTGAGGACTTGGCATCACAAGGAAATAACAGCCAATCGCTGGCCATCAACACACCAATCAACCAATAGGAAGGCACAACATAAATATGTCTCATAGAATAGTCCAAAGCACCTATCCAAGTAGAGAGAAGTTCCCTGAGGATGGACCCCATCACGAATCCGAAAGCTTGGAAGAGTAAACTTCCGGTCCCAATGACCAACCCAGATTGGATCTTGCAACATTATCCTGGGACATGAATATTTGCCTTCATTCATGATAGTCAATATTATTTAGAATTCTGGGTAAATTCTCCTGGTTTGGGGTAGCAGCCTGCAGCCAACGGTATATGATATGATGATCAAGACCGACTTATCTCTGCAGAGATGTTGAGTTTGCTTTTTGTTTATGCAAATGGGTAAAAATTGATCAAAATCTGGCCCCAGGAACAGCAGGGAAAGTAAGCAAGTGCATAATTTATCACTCAGTACATATCACTATCTTCCCTAATATAAATATGAGGTACATATAATTGTAATTTAAGAGCATGGAAAGGGGTGGGGTGCAAATGGAAAATGAATGGATCTTCGAATGGCACTCTTGGACTATTTTTCCCTTTTAATTCTGGAGTCTTGCTTTATAGGGTTAAATAAATTATTTTGTGACTCAGATTAAACCCAGTGAATGCTGTAGGTTTATTTCCTCTTGGTACACATACAACTCACACTGTCTACCTTTTCCCTAAAAATAATATGTGCTATTTAACGTGGGCATGCTTAGCACCGTTTTCTGCTGGTAGCATCACAGATGGATTTCATTGTGGCTGTATCTTTATTTAAATCATGAAATCACTTCTTAAAAATATAGTTAGGTAAAGTATTGGTAAGTCTAGAAATGAAATAGATAATCTTCATTATCCTACTGATTTTCTTGGGGAGAACAATTTGCATTGTAATTGATTTAATTCAGTTGCTCATTTGGTTAAAACTTCACAGTATTTTCTGTCTTCCACTTAAAATCTAATCTGCATTAGGAATTGTGAGCAGGCATCGCATATACTATAATGCAGCATTCAACCTGTACTGTTTACCTAACCTTCTTCTAGCAAACAACAGAAGATTTAAGACAAAAAAAAATCCAATACCAACATCAGCAGGAATAACAAAAAAAGTGCCAGTGTCATAGAATGATAGAATTGGAAGGGATTACAAGGATTATCTATCCAATGTTTCCCAACCTTGGAACTTTAAAAATTGTGCACTTCAATTCCCAGAATTCTCCAGACAGCATAAGTTCACACATCTTAAAGTCCCCACTGGTTGGGGCACACTGATCTAGTCCAATTCCTTGCAATGTGAGAAGAAGAAAAAAGAAACACAGTGAAACCATTTATGAGATATGGCCATGCATTCTCTGTTAAAGATCTAGAAATTGAGAACCTATAGCCTCTGGTTGGTAGGGTAGGATAGGGTAGGGTAGGTAGAGAATGTTTGGAGATCATTATAGCAATAGCACGTAGACTTACATACCACTTTACAGCCCTCTCTAAGCGGTTTACAGAGTCAGCATATTTTCCCCAACAACAACCCCCTCCTTAGGCAGGAAACCCTATACCATTTCAGACAAATGGTTGTCAATCTCTTCCTAAAAACTTACAGTGTTAGAGCATTCATATCTTCTGGAGACAAGTTGTTCCACTGATTAATTGTCCTAACTGTCAGGAAATTTCTGCTTAGTTCTAGGTTGCTTCTCTCCTTGAGAAGCATTTTGGGTGCAAAAATAGTAAAAGCACTTAGACTAATATACCACTTCACCATACTTTATAGCCCTCTCTAAACAGTTTCCAGAGTCAGTCTATTGCCCCCAACAATCTGGGTCCTCATTTTACTTACCTCGGAATGATGGAAGGCTGAGTCAACCTTGAGCCTGGTGAGATTCAATCTGCCAAATTGTAAGCTGCAGAAGAAGTAGCTTGCAATACTGTACTCTAACCACTACACCACAGAGGCTTCTCATGACCCGAAATCTCTGTTCTGCAAGGCACATTCAGTGCAAAACTCAAAATCTTCATGGAAAAGATCATGGTGAAGCAAGTCTATTTGCATTCGTGAAGATGTTTGCAAATCTGCTTCTTATTTCTGTGGCACTTTGACTTCTCTTTCTTTGTATGCTTAGGAATAGTCTGTGCACTTGAGAAAATGCTCTCCTGAACATTGTTCAGACTCTCTTTACCCCTTCCCTCCTCCCTAATCTAATCTAATCTAATCTAATCTAATCTAATCTAATCTAATCTAATCTAATCTAGGATGCTAATACTACTTTCTTTCAGAAATGACAGGGGGTGAGGCCACATGTTTTCTTTACATGTGTTCTTACTTTTGCCATTTTTCTTTTCTTCTGTAACCTCTTCAGATGCATTCTTTTAGGATACTACTTCTGGTGCTTACTTTTTTTTTTTAAGCAGAAAACCAAGCTGATGTTTTCCATATTGGAAATGCTGTTGTTTGAAGAGTGACAGTTGGTGTGATCTGGCCATCCATTCTTATCAAATGTTTGGCTTTTGGCCTGCGCTCCTGGAGCATATTATAACTTGGCTGGTGGATCTGGTTATCCTGGCATTCTCTCAGGAAACCCCCAAGTTGTTTTCAACACATGTGATTGGTTGCACTCTGAAAGGCTTTCTGAAATGGCTGGCCCTTGCCTTATGAAATAATAGTTTGCCAAGAAAATTTAGCAAACGTTCAATTTTAAAACAGGAGTCTTTGCTGTGGTAAAGCATGCTCTCAAATCTCCTCTATCATACCTTGCTTAAGGGAGAAAAATATGTCACAATGCAGGTTGGAGCAAAGCACTATGGGATAAGAGAAACCCAGTCAACCAAGAAATGTCAGTGTTTAGCAAAACAGACTTAAAAGAAGTGAATTATGGATATAGTCCAGGAGGAAGTATCTACAGCTGTTTATCTTATGCTAGCCCTTCACTTAAATGACTTATAGGATGTTTCTCTCCTGCTGCCTTCCCAATGCCCCAAGCTTTGCTTTCTTTTTATCTACTCTTAGGTTACTATTTGATGTCTGGAGTGGCTTTATTTCCTTTATGGTTTTATACTATTTTGCTTCTTTTATTGTATGACAATGGGCATTTGCATCAAGAAGGCTTGCTGGGCAATTCTGCAGCTCAGGTTACCATGCGTCCTACCCACCCTAGCGAACAATAATGTTTCCAATTGTTTCTGCCTGTCTAGTCTATCCAGGCAGAGTGGATGCACTCCAGGTCCCCTCAAATGATGTCATCTTATAGGACCAAGGAAGTCTACCTTCTGTGTCACCGCACCTGCCCTCTGGAATAGCATCCTTCCCCCGCTACTGAGATATACTGTAGATGGCACTCACTTGCTCTTAAGGCCTGGCTCTATTCCCGGGTTTGGGTTTAGTATCTCTGTGGAGCCCTTGTTGAGGTTGTTGTTGTTGTTGTTGTTGTTGTTGTTGTTGTTGTTTTTGGTGTTTTTTTAGCCCAGGCTGTCACACTTCATTGCTATGTTTTTAACTGTTTCAATATTTGCACATTCAGATGTTGCAAGTTGCTCAGAACCTTAAACAACAATAACCATCCTTGGCTCACAAGTCAAGGAATGTGATTGTTGATCATGATGAAAGTCATGCGCTTTCCTTTCCCTAGCAGTCCTGATTAATGGTAATACTACCACATCTAGGCTCACATACCACAATGCTCTGCAATGAAGCTACTTTCCTAGCTGTAGGCTACCTTAGTAGTTTTTCATCAATGGCAGGGGAACTTGTGACTGGCCTTTGAGATATTTGTGACTGGCCTTTGAGATATTGCAGTACTACAGCTCCATCATCTCTCATCTCTGGTCATGCTAGCTGGGGGCTCCTTAGAGTTCCACTCCATTAAGATTTGGTGAATCATGGGTTCCTCATTCAAGCATCCCATAAAGTTGTGTGATAATGCCTGCCATCCCAGTTGTCATGGGTCTCATTTATTGATCTCTTTGTCAATCACGTTTATATTTGGCTAACTTCAGTCTTTGCAAGTTGCTTCCAAGGGACTGGTGATTGGAATCAGATGTCATCTCTTCAACTGCTTCTTCTGGGTTTCTTTCACAATGTCTATTTTAAGCTCATCCCTTCCTTTCATCTCCTCTTCCCTCTTTTCATTCTGGTCTCTTTGCCCTTTGATCTTTGGATAGCAAAGATTCTCTAGCTTGACAAAGATATGCCTTGCTAGACTCACTAATTGCTTTCTATTCCTGCAGCTCTTATTCATAGCTTTCACCTTTGTGTGCCCAATTTCTTATCAGTAAGGTGGTCTTGATGAAAGTTGGTCACAGTGATGTTTTATTAATAAATCACTTTGAATGGCTTAATATACAAATCTTACACAAATACATTTTTATAAGATACAATAATATATAGTATCTTGAAAGCACAAATTGGTTTTCAAACATGGGTTGTCTTATATTCTTATATCTTATATCTGTTTCTATATTCAACCATTTCTTTATTTGCCTATATTTACAACTTTGGGCAGTTTGAGGATATAATACAAACAGTTCCCCAAAACTGGATTCTTCTTGGGTACTGTGGGGTAGAACATTTTTCTTTTGGTTCTTAAATTAAGCTGATGAAAGAGTCATGTTAAACAACATGGATGCTAAGGAGTCTGGAGGTTGAATCGTACGTTGAATGATTAAGGTATGTCTAAGCCTAATGAAGAGAAGAAATAGGAGTGACATGATAGCTGTCTTCCAGTACTTGAGGGGCTGTCAGAGACAAAAGAGGATGGACGCGTTCCTCAAAGCCCCAGAGGTCAGGAAGAAGCACTGGGTAGAAATGTCAGCATTCCAACTAACAAACTCCAAACCAATAAACTCCGAGACAAGCATTTCCTCAAAGTTCCATTTTATGGGACATCTGGGAGAACCTGAATCTGAGAGTTCCGGGTTTTCCCTTCCCAAAAGAAAATCAAAGATCCATCCCCTGCGTCCATCACATGGCCCAACCAAAATCGTCGTCCCAACTGGAGACATTCCTCCAGACACTCCTCTTCAGGTATAGGGTAACATGTCCTTGACTCTCTGAGAAAGAATGTTGTTGAGTCTAATATTCTACCTCAACTATAAAATCCCCCCTCCCAAATTCTCAGGCAGTAAATGTGGCAGCCTCAAAGCTTCTAAGAAAAGAAAATGGCTTCCAAGGCTGACAGGAAGCTTGTTAGAGGGTGATCCAACTTGGAACTAAGGAGACATTTTCCGAGTGCAGTTAGCCAATGAAACAGCTTGTCTCTCTGATGCTCCATCATTGGAAGGTTTCAAGAGAAGATTGGATAACCATTTGTCAGGGATGATATAAGATCTCCTGCCTTGGGTAGGGATTGGACTAGAAGACCTCCAATGTCCCTTCCCATTCTCTTTTTTTTTCTAAGAGAAGAGAATTTGGAAAAAAAACCTCATGCTAGAGGAGAAAGTTATTGGACTGCGGTAGGGACAGAGAGCTGTGAGATCTGCATGGGAATGGCTGGCCTTTCGTTAGAGAATTCTCTTCCATTCTGCAACCCTCATTCAGTTCCAAAGGAGACATCAAATGGGGACTCCTCTCATGCACCTGGGTTCAGCTCAGAAAGAAAGGGCAGCCAAGCAAGCTGCAGAGTGATAGAAAGTTATATGTATTCATCCGTGATAGCATCAGCAGTTGGAGCCCCTGTCACTTTCAAGAATAAAAAAATAAACTCACAAGGTGAATGAGATGGAAAAACAGAATCCCCTTCTTCTTTGCTCTCCACATGGGAAGAAAACTTTGAGAAATTGCATGAGACAACTGTCAAGCGCCAGGGAAATCAGAAGGTCCAGGCAGTTCAAATTGGTATAAAGATTTATCTCAAGCTTAAGCTCTCTACAAGAATCTGAACTACTAATGGCCAAAGAAAACTGGCAGTAAATAAGAGTCAAAGGAATTCAAGGTGGGCTGGACTTTTAGATCTCTTGTGGGCATGAAGAGATTCGGGACTAATGACACTTTTAACACCCCCCCCCCCTTAGGCTCAGCCTGGTCATCTCCTATAACAATTTTATTTAGCTGCAGTATAGTTTCTTCATGCCTCAGCTAATCTTTAACATTGAAGGCCCTGTGTTACAGTCACGAGAAGCTGCTATTTCCTCAAGCAGTAAACTAGCTTTCGTGAGAATTGTGCCACTTCATTCTCTCCTAGGAGAGCAATTGCTGCCACTTGAAGCAACAATAGCAATAGCACTTAGATTTATATACCACTTTACAGTGCTTGCCCTCTCTAAGCCAACCTTTTAGACTTCAGGGACCACCAAACTCATAATTTTAAATCCCACGGACCACTAATATGAATTTTGATTGACGATAGCTTGATGATGTTGGTGGGAAAGTCGGTCCCATATTCCACAGCTGCAATAGTCACAAGACTGGCCCTTTGGCCATCCTGGAGCAGAAAAAGCAGAAGCAGAAGAGACCCTGGAAAATCCCCAAAAAAGTCTGCAGGAAAATTCCCCACCCCATTTTCCTACTGATCGATCATTCTTTATTTGGGATCACAGGATACCGTCTCCAGCTCTGTTCTGGGAGAGAGAGAGAGACTTTTGGCTGCATGCAAGGAAAGCAGCAGAAGTCTTTCTTTCTCTCCCCCAAACTCCGCCAGAAATGAGTCTTTGTGAGATTTGTCGCACTGGTGCAGCCTCTTGGAGCAGGATGCCTTGCAGGTCCCAAAGACTAATTTCTGGCGGAGTTTGGGGGAGTGAAAGAAAGACTTTTGCTGCTTTCCTTGCATGCAGCCAAAAGCAGAAGAAGAAAGAAGCAGAAAGAAGTGGCCAGGCGTAGCACGTGGGTAAGTGCGGTAAGTTCCACCCTCCACCCTCTCCTCATTACCTTATTTTGTTTGCAATGCAACCTTGTATTCCCACACAGCCTGGATTAATTGCTTTAGGGGTGACATTTCTCTGCAAACCACCAAAAATTTCTCATGGACCACCAATGGTCCCCGGCCCACTGGTTGACGACCACTGGTCTAACATGCAATTTTCACCCATTTATGGCTTCCTATTTTTATACATACCCACAATGACTTAGATAAAAATTAATACAGTACTATGTGGCATACGTTGTAGCTCTTTTATTCATAACTAATTCTATATCCTTAATTACCTGTATGTATTCACAAACTCACACCACATCTTCGTTCAAATCTACTCTTTCCTCCTCTTAGTTTTATAGACATATTCTTCCCCCCTCCCTCCAATTTTTCTCTTTAGTTCATGTTACCTTTTACTCCACTTATATTCCAACTTATAATATTCCCAATACATAGACATCACCTAATGGGCCAATAGTTGCTGAGCTCTCCAGTCCACATGGCTTAAGCCTAATTTTTAAACTCATCAGTATACCTTGACTATAAAATGATACTAACAGTTCTTTCTATTACATCAGTAAAATGGCTTTTCAGAAAGCAAACACACATTATTATTCCAAAATAATAATTCTGGGTTGTATTGTCTTTCTAATTATAGTACCGTAGTGTTTTACCACTCCTCCATAATTCTTTCTGTAGAAATTACACCCATTATCAGGAGCCATGGTGGTGCAGTGGTTAGAATGCAAGATTGCAAACTAATTCTGCTGACTGTCGGGGGTTCGATCCTCACCAGGCTCAAAGCTGACTTAGTCTTTCATCCTTCTGAGGTTGGTAAAATGAGGGCCCAGTTTGCTGGGGGCAATATGCTGACTCTGTAAAACCACTTAGACAGGGCTGTAAAGCACTGTGAAACGGTACATAAGTCTAATTGCTATTGATATCATTGCTTTGCTCAATCAAGCTCTTCCAACACTGTTTAGTAATGCAGAGAAGATGTAGACCAGAGGTATCAAGCACGTGGCCTGAGGCTGGGTATAACACACAATACTCCCAAGTTTGGCTTGAACCAATTTAAATGCAGCTGGGAAATATTTCACAAAATAAAATCTTAAAATAGTTAATATTACATTGTTAAACTAAATAATAATGTCCATCAATCATAAAAACAAAACAAAACCCTGAGTTTACAACTCATAAGGAGTCCTGGATAAGTGTGCTGTCTTGGTCTAGCTGCAGCAGTGCAGGTCCGGTCACTCAGCGTTGCTAGCTACAGATTGAACAGGAGCATCTTGTAACAAGACCTCCTTCTCCGTGTGCTGCACCAGCATCAACCACCCCAAGCATACCTGGATGCTGCAATTAAGCTGAGGCAGCAAGCTTGTACCTTTTCCTACTCAGCAGGCAGGCATCCTGCTAGGAGTAGCCCACCTGCTTTGAGAACCGATAATCCCCATTCCAACAAAGGAGCCCTTCCCTCCAAAGCAGGTTGAATTTATTTCTCTCCTTCCTTCAGAGAAAGTTTAATTAATATCTCTTGACCTTGGGCTGCACAAGGTCCGTGCTCATTACTAATGTTATAATAAATTCCATTTTTAAGTTAATAATTAAATTTTAAATAAGTTGAGAATATATCCAGAAAAGAAGACCAGAAGAAGGGGAGAGAATGAAAGAAGGGAGGGGATATAAGTGCTTTTTGATCATTCTTTTGATAAAACTATTTATGGGGAATGATGTCAACTTTCCAGCAAAGAGCATTATTTTTTATTTTTCTTACAGTTTTGTAACAATTGTGAAACTGTTCAAAATATATTAAAGCATACATTTGTATTCTTTTTATCTATAACTAGTTTCTTCTTGATTGCTATGTATTTATATATGAACACACATAAATTTTGAAGTCAAATTCATAATAATACATTTATTTTTATGTATTAGTCATAATTAGTTCCTTTCTGATTTAATGGGTTGATATTCTTTTTAAAAAGATAGATATAAATATGTGGTTTTCGGTCAATAAATGCCTGCAGGGATTCTTGTGTAGGGTTTAGTGGTCCTTGTTTCTATCTGAGTTTGTCACCACTGGGATAGATGAAAATACTGGCCTTAGTTTTAAGAGTCTCCTGCAGAATTCCCAGCTAACGTTAAGTATAATGCCAATCAATTCTGACATATTTTCCCCCCAGATGCGATAAGAGCAACCGAAGTTCAATCTTTCTACAGAAATGTGTGTTTTATGCAAGCTACCCTCTCTAGAGACTACTTGGTAAGCCAACATTCTATCCCACCACATCCTTTATGTTTCACTCATAGGTTTTCATCACATATTGCTCTATTTTCTGTAATACTAATTTATGCCAATATGTCAAAGCATATTCTCTGACATTTGTTGCACTTCATACGTGTTGTGTGTGAAGTGTGTGTGTATATATTTAGTATACTGAATAAATCAAAAGCCCCCACAAATGAAAATGACATAGAAGTTATTTGTTCCATTATTATATTCACTGTGAAACTTAAGACATCCATACCATTTTAAAGTAAAATAAACAAAAAGGTTAATTCGTATTGTAACCAATGTAAAACTGTAACTTGGTCTTGTATTTATTTATTCTACTTGGATATAGAGAGAAAACTTTCCTAGTACAGTATATATCTGAGTATAATAAATGCAAAAACCAAGTTTTTTTTACACTGAATACAAGATGAATCTTTTTTTGGGTTTTGTCAGAAGAGTTGTTTTATTCATTGTTTAATTAATGACTGAATTTGTACGCAGCATCAACATTATTTATCAACACTAGACATCTTTCAAAATACTAATCAGACAATACCAAAGGTGCTTTTTCAAGAGGCGACTGGTCTTCTGGTTTTTCTTTCAAGACATTTCGCTTCTCATCCAAGCTCCTTCAACTCTAACCAGAGAAATGCTCAGAGCAGCCAGCTTAAAAGAAGGAGTAGGGAAGCAATTTGAGCAATCCTGTTCTGCTTTGTAGTATATTTCCATCCTTCTTTTTCTCTCCTGCAGGATGTCAAGCTTCAGCTTTATCTGGAAATCATAGCCTTTTGTCGGGAGCCTTTTCCTCTATGAATAGCCCCTTCTTGTGATGAGAAACAAAGTAAGCAAGAGGAAGTGGTTATCAGGCTTCAAACAGAGCCCTCAGGAGTCATAGCACAGATATCAGGGACACTCTTGTGATTGCAGTAGGCAGTGTTTCCCCCCCCCCCCACCTAAATTTACTGTACACTACTAGAGTGACTGGAGTCCCTTTAATTTCATTAACTGCCATCAGATCTGATTCAGAGGACAAATCTGAAGCAATCTTGCCTTATAAATTAAGCAACCCTGCTCTTGTAAAGGAACAGGAAAACCCCTGCTTATCAAAGCACAGGCAATTCCATGTGTATCATTTTTGATCAGCACATGGGCAAGGTATGCTGTTTATGCCTTAAAGCCATTGCCCATAACTAATCCTAAGGGGCTAGCACAGGAGGCATCCCTGTAGGTAGTCCTCGGCTTACAACAGTTCATTTAGTGACCATTCAAAGTTACAACAGCACTGAAAAAAGTAACTTATGGCCGCTTTTCAGACTTCCACTGGTTGCAGCATCCACGATCAAAATTCAGACCCTTGGCCACTGATTCACATTTGACCGTTGCAGTCTTCCGGGGTCATGTGATCACCTTTTGTGGCCTTCTGGCAAGCAAAGTCAGTGGGAAACTTAACAACAGTGTTACTAATTGAACAACTGCACTGATTCACCTAACAACTGCGGCAAGAAAGGTCACAGAATGGGGCAAAATTCACTTAACCAATGTCCCAAATTAGCAAGAGAAATGTTGACTGAATTGTGGCCATAAGTCGAGTTCTACCTGTATACAAGTGAGGTTTAGAAAGTTGCCTATTATATAATAATAACTATTTGCTTAAAATGCACAGCAATCATACTTCATTAGTCTTTATGAGATTCTGTATATATCACGCCTTTGGGAAAATCTCTTTATGCCAGCTTGACTTAAAAGAACAAGAAGCAATACGTCCATTTGAGTAGGGAAGATGGCGGTTACAAGCTTTTATGACAGAGATTATTATGAAATCCTTGACCCTATCAGCATGTCTACTGTCTGTTTTATTTTCACAATGACATTTATTTAGCACCATTGGAACAATGGCTCCACCCCACCCCACCCCACTCACTACATAGGTAGCAAAAAACCCCTGGTGATATTAAAAGATGTTTTGGAATCATTTACAATTGCAAAGTAAACAATCTTGCTAGAGGATTTTGCTAAAGTTGCTAGATTTTGCTAACCTTCTTATAGTATTAACTTTTCAATTGAAGCCATTTATTTGTTTTCATCAACTGAAAATTGCTGCTGTAAAACCTGGATATGGATATTGAAGTAACATTTTGCGGGTTTTTTAGCCCAGTGCTAGACATTTCTGGCATTGCTTTAATTCTTGTCATTAACTCCTTCCAAGGTTTGCTTGTTTTTTTAATCACAAGTTCATTGATGTTAAATACTCTTGATTTGCTTCTCATTATCCTCATAAATCCTCCTTCTTTTCAAAATAAACTCAACAGAAGAAATGTGAAACTGAACACGTGTGGAGAAAAAAAAAGGTACACTGATCTACGTTTTCTTTACAGTTTTTTTACTTTGTAGAAAGCAATTTGAAGTTGGAAAATCTGTTCTTCAGGTTTCAGACATTGTATCAAAACCAACCATTCATGCAGATTTCCACACTGTGCACGTTTTATTGCCAATACCGGTATTAATGAGTATTAATCCTGGCTTGAAGAATAAAGCCTTTATTGAGGATAGTCTATAGGTGCACACGAAGAGTATTAATGCAAACAGTTTTGCTTGAGTTTGAAAGTAAATATTTTACGTCTGGAATTTCCCAAGGAGCATCCATCAAACTAATAAACAGTTCTACTAAGCTGCCAGTGCTGCTTTCTCCAACATGACATCCTTAACCCCCGCTCCCCCCTCAATTTTTTAGCCTGTTGATTTGGGATTATGGGAGACGGGAGATGGTCCAGCAATTTGGTGGAAACCCAGGTGAGGAAATTGGGGGGGGGGGAATACTCTGTTTTCTGGCCAGACAGTATTTTCACTAAACCTACGGCATCATAGTGAAGATGACTTTTCCATTTTATCATTGCTACTGAAATACAGCACCCTAGATCAATGGGCTCGCCTTACGAGGAGAGGAGAGGGCAAGGAAAGGACACCGTTGAAGTATTGGCAAGCGTGAAGGAAACTATATCCTTGCATTAGATTGCTCTGGTCTTCGGAGTCCGATTTTAAACTTTTGAGTGAAGTCATTCTGCTTCTGCTTCTCTCGCCACGTAGGTGAAAGAGAGTGTGTCAGTATGGGCATGTTTTCTGAGGAAGGGAAGGAAGGTGTTACCGAGCGCCTAATGTTTGCTCGACTTCTGCTGGAGAGCCACGTGGAAGGCGTCTTCTGCCATTCAAAACACGCAAACACACCCCTTCTGCACGCTTTCTCGGACTCCGGGCCGCCCGTCGCGCGGGTCCCACGGACCCCCTGCAGCAAAGGCGGCCCTTCAAGCTTTGCTCCCGCGCCGCCGGCTGCACGGATGAAGGGCTGCAGAAGGGGCCGAACGATTCCGGGAGGCATCCCTGGCGCAAGAGATCCCAAGCGGCGATTCGTGAGGGTGGTTGTCGTCGTTGTTGTTGTTTTGCAAAAAGCCCCGGAGCGGAGTGACCTCCGCTTCCTCTTCTGCGCCTGGACGGTGGCTCTTCGCTCCCGACCATCTTGAGGGAGGGAAGCTAGCTGGCGTCTTGCCTTGCCTTGCCTTGCCTTGCCTTGCCTTTCTCCCTCCCCGAAAGCAGCTGGGCTGCTCGGATAACGTCATCGCTTCCGCCCAGCTTCCTCCTCCTGTTGGCGGTGGCGCTAAGAATCCAACATGGAGTAAAAAAAAAAAAAAAGAGGCAGAGATGGGGGCTCGGACGGGGCCGCCGGCTGCAGCACCATCCGGGCGCGTTGGCCGACGCGGCGCCCCGCTGCCTTCCCGCGCGCCGAGCGCCCTTCCGTCGCAGCTCTCGTCTCTCTCGCAGCCCTCCGCTTGGCAGCCAACGAGGCCTTAGCAAGCTGCCTGGCTTCCTTCCTTTTCCCTCCCCATCCCTGCCCCCCTTTCTCTCTTCGCCGCCGCCCCCCCCCCCCCTCCGCCCGCCCGCCC
>JANHFN010003254.1:48741-61153 GCA_032468175.1 Toxicocalamus goodenoughensis
GCGGCCGGCTCCCGGCCCGATGCCGTTACCGGTGACGACGACGCGGCCGATGTCATTGCCGCGGCCGGATCTAGGCCTATATATAAGAGTTAGTTTGTCCTTGGATCATTGCTTCTGTAATATATAGCTTCTTATTTATATTGCTTCTGTGATTATGACTTCTGGATTTTGCATGGGTATTATATACATGCATCATACTTTATTGTATATAAACAAGTTTCTTCTATAAATGAATCCTGCTGAATTAATTACTTGGGTGCTGGTTGAATTGCTGCAAACTCTGGCACTCCTTCCTCCCCTTCCTCCACCATCTCTCATCCATCCATCCATCCATCCATCCATCTATCTATCTATCTACCTATTTACCTATCTGTCCCACCTTTACTATTTTTACAAATAACTCAAGGCAGCGAACATATCCATCACATCTTCCTTTTCCCTACAACAACAGCCCTGTGAGATGAGTTGGACACAGAGAGAGGGACTGGCCTAAAATCACCAGGATGGCTTTCTAGGCTAAGGCCAAGCTAAAACTCACAGTCTCCTGGTTTCTGGCCTGATGCCTTAACCACTAGACCAAACTGGCTCTCTTTACCTGCTTTTTTAAAAGTCTTATAATTGACCAGCAATCAATATATACATCTCAACTTGCCCCATAATTCTGGGGGGGCAAGAGATGGTAGGGGACACCATCGCCAGTGGTGGGATTCAACATTTTTTACTACTGGTTCTGTGGGTGTGACTTGATGGGCGTGACGTGGCTTGGTGGACATGGCTTGGTGGGCGTGGCAGGGGAAGGTTATTGCATTCCTCCCCATCCCACTAACCTGCTTTCCAGTTCCGTTCTCCTGTGCAGGGCAACAAAAGAAGACTCAGCCAATCAGCTGGGACTCAATGGGAGGCAGAGAACAGATGGGGGCGGGGCCAGTCAGAGGTGGTGTTTGCTGGTCCTCCGAACTACTCAAAATTTCCGCTACCGGTTCTCCAGAACTGGTGGGAACCTGCTGAATAGCCACCTCTGACTATCACATCTGCTTTTCAAAATTCGCTTGCAGAGCAAAGCTCCCGACCGTACGCACAATGTGGAATCTCTCCTTTCTAAATGTTCCCTCTGAGCTCCGGAGGCATTCTGTGTCCGATTTGGCTACATGGTGCTTTCTGGGCCAGATAACGGGAACAAAGTGATGAATGAAAGCAGGGGAATTTCCTCCCACTATGAAGCACAGGCACTTTTTTTTTATTTTGGCCTCCAATTGCTTCATCAGTATTCATTCATCAGGGACAACGAGAATAATTAGTTTCCTCAGCTTGCAATCACCGAGAATCACAGCAAGTGATTCATCAGCCCCAGAAATTAGTATATTGGAGGGTTTTAAAGCAGACCCTGGATAAGAGGGGAGAAGGAGCTCCATTGCGCAGCAGTTGGACTTTTGCTATTGACTTGAACAGGTGGGGCTTCTAACCAGAGAAACTGGGGTCATCATATGCTACAGGCATGTTTCCTTTCAGAGAGAGCGAGGGTGTTTTAAGTGGCATTGCAGCGGACTCCTTAAAAAAAAAAATCTCTATTAAGTTCTCAAACTCTGATATCTAGAAAAGGGCATCAAAAATGTATGAATTCAAAGGAATTCATGAAACAAATATGGAGACATTTCCACATTTTATACCCAGTTTCTTTTCTCATACTTCTTCAATCTCTGCAGCGCCGGCACTGGACGGACAGGTTGCTACATTGTTCTGGATGTGATGCTGGACATGGCTGAGTGTGAAGGAGTTGTAGACATTTACAATTGTGTGAAGACTCTGTGCTCACGGAGAATCAACATGATTCAGACCGAAGTGAGTTTATCGGGATGGGGTAGGGCAAAAGTAGATTGTTCCAGGTAAGTTTGAAAGTCTGTGGAGATTTTCAGTCATCCAGGTCGTGGTTATCCCAAAAGCGCTTTTTCCAAAAGACAACCAGTCTTTCTTGAACAAACACTTTTGGGCCAAGTTTCAAAGCCTCCTTTGTGGTTGGTATGTATCCTTTGTGGCATAATCAGAACAGGTGGATTCCAAATTATTTCAGGAACAGTTTTACTGTGTAGAATTTTGGTACAAGAACATTGCAGCCAAATAATGAAATAAAATTCTGTCTTTTCAAGATCTTTCATTTGCTCTATATTGGCTCCTATTTTAGCCCAGGTAGCTTTTCATTTTTACTGCATAACTACACCAGTTATTATTATTATTTTATTATTGTTTATTAATAATAAATAAAACTATTATTTACTAATAATAAATACATAATTATTTATTATTATTCAGTGTATGATGAGAACATGACAGAAGAGAAGTAAACATATACACACAATCCAAGTAATTATATACAAAACCTCTGCAGTGGCCTCATGACTTGGTGTCCAATTCAGCTATCCAGATGATCACCTCTGGTGTTATTTCATGCTGATCTTCTAGGGAACCAGCGAACACACATTGTGGGAAACCTTGTACAATAGGTTTAATAGTTTGCATGTCAGCACCACAGCAAGTTAAGCCCATGTTTCCTCAGCTTTAGCAATTTTGAGATGTGTGGACTTCAACTCCCAGAATTTCCCAGGCTGGAGTTAAAGAGTCATCACAACTTAAAGTTGCCATGGTTGAGAAACACTGAGTTAGACAAAAGGATTTTATAAATTTTGATGAGGGCCATTCCCAATTTCAACTGGAGATATTTTGGATTTTTTATCCGATGTAGTATCTGCTCTGTCATTGGTATAAATGCCTCCCTATCCTAACCAGCCACATCTCAGAAGCAGAAGAAGCTGGTATAGTCCAGGTTAAACCAAACACAAGTGCCGGATTTTTGTGTGATATGTTATTCCCAAATAAACATATTATTTAAAATGGGGTAGGATAGTGGTGCAGCTTTGAAACAGAGATACCCCCTCCCATAGGGCATTTTAATGATTAAGAAGATCCAACGAGGAAAAGAGAAGTATGACTTATATGTCAGGTTCTTATACTGTTCATAGAATCATAGGTTTGAAAGAGGCCTTGGAGACCTTCTAGAATGGTGCCAAATGATCTTTTGGAAAGGAAATGTTGCAATCAGAGTTGGTTTCAGGATTGTTCAGCCCAGTTCCAAGTCTGCTTTGAGCCAATTCCAAGTCTGCTTTGATCTCAAGTCTGCTTTGAGCCAATTTTGATCATTTGATTGAGAAGTGGCACATGAATGATGCAGTTCCAATGTTCTGAACAAATCTTCATTACCTTCATTCCTACTAAAGGAGCAATATGTCTTCATCCATGATGCCATATTGGAAGCCTGTCTTTGTGGAGAGACCAGCATTCCCATCAGTGAGTTCAGACCAACATACAAAGAGATGGTTAGGATAGATCCACAGAGCAATTCATCTCAGTTGCGGGAGGAATTTCAGGTGAGTAATTGAAAACTGAAGGTTTTCTGGAAACCTGGGCTCTTGTCCATGTTCCTGTGTTCCCATTAGTATAATTCCAAATAACAGTTATAGGGAAATAAATGAGCGAAAGAGTTATAGGGAAATAACAGTGAGAGAAGGATATGTCTGCATCATATATCCCCAAGAAGCATCTTGAACACTTTGTGACCTGTGGACTTCAACTCTCAAGAGTTCCTCGTGGCTGGCTGAGGAATTCTGGGAGTTGAAGTCCACAAGTTGTAATGTGGCAAGGTTGGAGACCCCTGATCTAGTTGATCACAATGAGAAACCAAATGCTGGGCCTTGACGGGCCTTGACTTGATACAGCAGGCTTGTTCTTATGTTCAACCCTGGAAGACGCATCCTTGTATTTTAAACTACAGCTTTTCCTGGAGCACGTAGGAATTTGAATAATTTTCTTCTTTTAAAATAGAAAGTGTATTTATTTGGATTTTTATCCTGTCTTCGTTACTTTATAAGTAACTCAAGGCAGCAAGCATTTTATTTATTCATTTGTATCCTGCTTTTATTATTTTTACAAATAACTCAGGGTGGCAAACATATCCAACACATTTTTCTCCTCTTAGTTTCTGCACAACAACAACTCTGTGAAGTGGTCTTGGCTGAGGATGACTAGCCCAAGCCCCCAGCCGTCTTTCATGCCTAAGGCAGACTTAAAACTCACAGATTCCTGCTGATTGGCCCAAAGTCATCCAGATGGCTTCCATGCCTAAGGCGGGGCTAGAACTCACAGTCTCCCAGTTTCTAGGCAGCCCCTTAATCTTAGTCTTAAACGGATAGCTGTGATGCTAAATTTCATCTGCCAATAAGATTATAAAATGCTGCCTAATCTGATTTCTTCATGTTCAGCAGACTCTGAATTCTGTAACACCCCACCTGGATGTGGAGGAGTGCAGCATTGCCCTTCTACCACGCAATCGCGAAAAAAATCGGAGTATGGATGTGCTGCCTCCAGACCGGTGCCTCCCTTTTTTGATCTCCATGGATGGAGACAGCAACAACTACATCAACGCGGCCTTAACTGATGTGAGTTCATTTCTTGGATGGTGGGGATTGGGTGGGAAAGTCATTGGCCAATCTCATCTACATTTCCTGCACTAACTTTAAGCTGTAAAGTTAGGTTCCAAAATTGGATGCTAGGAAAACAGAATCCAAAGAAAAGTTTGACAGAAGTTAGAATAGAATTCTTTATTGGCCAAGTGTAGTTGTACATACAAGGAATTTGTCTTTGGTGCATATGCTGTCAGTGGACATAAAAAAATCCATTCATTAAGAATCATAAGATACAACAAAGGTTTGGGAGACAAAACCTTAGGAAAAAATATATTAAAAGCTCAAAGCTTTAATAAGGTTTTAGAAAATCACTATAAAACTTCTAGCAGGAGGGAAAAAAGTCAACTGTAATTTAGTTGCCCTTATTAGCCAATTTTGACTCATCTCCTCAAGCTCCCAATGTTTCAGTTTAGCTACAATTGATTAAGTGCTGCCACCTGGCTAGATAATTTGAATTCTTTTTAAATTGAAATGAATTGACTATTGATCAGTACCTCTCTGAACCTCACTAGTTGATAGAATTTGATAGTCTCCTATTGAATTAATACTTTGTTGTGTCTTTGTATGGGTGAATGACAATTTGATATATAGATCCAACCTTTGTCTTGTATTTGGTCCCCTGGTTAATTCTGTATGTTTCTGAGTCTTGATGCTGTACAGTAGAAGCCAGTCCTTGTACCTCCCTTTAATTTAGTATATCGGACAAACTGTGTCTCTTTAAGCCTCACACCTCAACAGACGCAGCTCCACACATCTTACAGTTGCCAAGGTTGAGAAACACTGCTGTAGATCAGTGGTGTCCAACCTAGGCAATTTTAAGACTTGTGGAGCTCAACTTCCATAATACCCCAGTCAGCCATACTGGCTGAGGAATTCTGAGAGCTGAAGTCAACAACTCTTAAAAGTTGCCAAGGTTGGACATCCCTGCTCTAGATATTGCAGAATCATAGTTCTAGCATCTGTTGCTGTTGGTGCTGCTGGCACTTATAATGTGGCATGTAGAGGAACATTGGAAGCAGTTTTGCATTAATTCAGAACATTATCTCATACAGTCAAGTGTCAGTAATGCTGTCCAGCATTTAGAAAGCAATTTCTGTGCTTTTCTTTGGCTTCCTTTTGAGTTAGAAAGTTCTGATTACATCATTACCTCCACCAAAACCCCAGTAAATTGCGTTCATTTTGATGGCATTCTTCTGTCTAGACAATATGATTGAGTTGTATTATTTTATGCCAAAGTGTCATTCAAACAAACGGTACGCTAGCTTCCAGGTAAGAGTAGGGCCAAAGAAAGCTACATTGCCTAAAATAATCAATCACCTCTTTCAATTAACCAAGGAAAAGGCAGCTTGCTAATAAGAAGGGGAACAATCACTTTGAAAGCCTGCCACCATGCAACGCTCCAAAGGAAAATGAAATGTTAAGGGTGAAAAGTTTCATCTGTATGTTTTTCCCCCCAGGTCTTTTCTTTTACAATCACAGCGTGAAATGATTTGATTGGGGTTTGACGTAGGCTGACTCAGTGAAAGAAGGCCGTCCTTCAGAGTCTACCTTAAAACCTTATTTCTTCTATCCTTATTTCTTAAAAAACAACAACAGTATTTTCAAAAAGCATTTGAGCAAAGGGCAACTATTCCATTCATGGGTACTTTAATGGAGCATTATTATGAGTCTGTATCTAGGAATAAGTGGCTTGACTATCTTTACAAGCTGTTTATGAAACACTATTTTTAATGCCACTAACATAAACAATTATTATTAAATGTATAAGGAAGTCATATAAGCTGCATTTCATTTTAATTTGATCAAATCAGCTTTAATTATTTTCCTGGATTTTCATTAGGGCAAGCCCAATTTTAGGACTGTACTTCCCAACCCACATAAATGTTCATTTTCCAAAATTCTAGGGCCATCTTCATGGCTGGTTGGGGACTTCTTGGAGTCAAAGTCCACAAGTTGTTAAAGTTTGGAAAACCCTGATCTAAATGATGCACATCTTCTCAATTTTTATGCTAGGATAAAGATACAGGGTGTCTCAACTCTGGCAACTTTAAGATGTGTGGACTTCAAGTGGCCGAGGAATTCTGGGAGTTGTTGTCTTCAGGTCTTAAAACTTGCCAACATTAGAAATCCCATTTTGAACAGTTCATCATCTAAAGCTCCTTTTGTTCAGTGCTTTTAACCAAATAAGTTTCAATTGTGATTGGTGAGCAGACTTCATATAAGAATGGCCTTGTTGGAACTGGGTAAGGTTCATCTTAATGCCAGCCTAATTTTTTAAAAAAAGAGAGAACCAAGAGCAAATAATGTGCTTCTCCAACCCTTTGAAAATGGTATTGAAGGACTGAGATGTTTGTATTGGTAGTATGCGTAAAAATCTACCTCACCCAGAATTCTGAGAGTTGAAGTCCATGCAACCGAAAGTAGCAGAGATTGATAAACACCGCAATACCCACTGAAACATTGCTTCAGTTTTTGTTTCCTACCTGCTTTTACCAATCTTTTTTGTTCTCCTCTAGAGCTACACCAAGAGTGCTGCTTTCATTGTAACCTTGCACCCCCTACAAAACACCACAACAGATTTCTGGAGGTTGGTATATGACTATGGCTGCACCTCCATCATTATGCTAAACCAACTCAACCAGTCCAATTCTGCCTGGGTAAGTGAGAGAGATTGTCATATGACTATCTCTATTGTACTAGTAATTTTGTTCCAGATCTGTAAAGTGTTGCACTAGGAACAGGGGGACCCATATTCAAGGTCCTCCTTCGGGTGTAAAACCTCACTGATAATTTGGGATCTCTCACTCTGAGTTCAGCCTATCCCACATTTGCCTCACCTTCTGCCCACTGAGCAGTTCGAAAGTATGTTATATGCGAATAGATAAATAGGTATCACTGGTGGGAAGACATACTGGTGCTTCGTGTGGACGGTTAGAATCCTGTTGATGCTGGACCTTCCTAGTTGCAACGCCTGTTTTGGGATGCAACATTGACGGAGGGAGAGGATCCCGGATGATATTGTAGGATAGCTGCTCATCTTTCTTTCTGGTGTGGAACTAGCACGCCCCCTGTGGCACATCTTGGGAAGCGTGCAAACGTAAGCCAAACAGGGCTTGCAGTCATAGGCAGCCAAACTATTTCTCTGCATTAGCTTTGTTGTCTCCTGGCTAACGTAACATCGCCATATGCTAAACAAATAAATGAATAAATCTACCCTACAGAGTTATTTTTGTGGGAAAAGTACTGAAAACGCTACAGTACTTTGAGTTTCTGGAGAAAAGGCAGAAATCTAAATAACAAATATGCCCACTGAGCAGGTACTCTGAGTTCTATACCCTGAGCAAAAAGAAAAAAAATGGGATGAAATAGTTAAATGATAAGCAGGATTGGAATAGCAAATAACTCAAACACATTGAGGTAGTAAGTCCTGGACTCTTTAGTCAACCTTATATCAGTTTATCTGTCATTGCTGGTTTGGGGTGCAAAACTTGCCATTTGTCATCGCCTCTTTCTTTGACCCAAGATCCACTCAAAATAATTTGTAAAATTAGTTGCCATTTGTGCTTTCTCCCCTCCACCCTTCTTGTTTAGATTTTAGGTCTTTTATAGGCAGAATACTTGAAGCAGCATAGGCTTAAGACTATTTTTTCTTTACTCCTTAAATAGCTAAGAACAGAGTCTGGCTTGAGCAATTTTTGGAATATGTCCATCCACATGCTGTGCAGGTGCTGCTGCTGCCCTCCAGCCAATGGAAGTTGTGCATTCAATGGCAAAGAACAGTCACAGCCAGTCACTCCAGATTTATTGTTTTAAAAGAAAAGAGGGAAGTGGGCAAAACATAGCCAGCCATTGGCTACTGTTGAGATAGTTTTGTAAGCGCACCGCTAAAGGATATTTGGCCATTGTAAGTCAGCTGAAGAGGCCTTGGTGACCTGCTTCTCCGATCATTATGGTTTGCTGAAATAAATCACAGATTATTGGATTTGCACAGTGGATTGAGCTGGAAGCTGGCAACTAAATGACCAGAGAAGACCATTCTGGGAGACCATTCAATCAATGGGTGGGAGGACTGCTGTCATGCTTTTAAGTGACATTAGGTGGCATAATGCAACCTTCTCCAACCTGGTGTCTTCCAGTATGTAGGTGCATAATCTATAGATCCTCCAAATCTAAATCCATAGAATGTTTATGCTTGCCTTTGCCATCCTGGAGCCTCTGAACATCAACTCATGCCTATGCCCTCTGAGGAATTCTGGAATTTGATGCTTAGGCAAAGGCAGGGATATGGATTTAATTTTAAATCCTATGGATATAATTTTGGTTTTATGTAGCAATAGCAATATTACTTAGAGTTATATACCACTTTACAGCCTTCTCTAAATGGTTTACAGAATACAGAGTTAGCATATTGCCCACAACAATCTTTGAGCTTTCATTTTACCTACCTCGGAAGGATGGAAGGCTGAGCCAACCCTGAACCTGGTGAGATTTGAACTGCCAAATTGCAGTCAGCCGGCAGTCAGCAGAAGTAGCCTGCAGTACTGCACTCTGCACCACTGTGGCTCATGTATTTAGATCTTCAAACTGTGGAGCATTTGGGAAGTTTGAGTCTTCCTCCCTAAATCTTCAAAGCACTCTTTTTGGGTTCGTGGCAGTTTTAAGAACCCATTACAAGTCCATAATGTTAATTTGCTTGATATTTTTTTTTAAAGCACAACATTAATACTGTAGACTCTTAATGGACACCTTCATTAAATGGATGATTTCATGAGGCAAGATCAGACACTTCCAGGGCCAATGACCCAACTTATTGTTGTACTACTGATACTGAATCAAGGAGACAAATGAATTAAAGGACCCCCCTTTGAGTCAGGATGACTGTTCTTTTGTCAGTCTTGCTGGCTGAGTTAAAGGGGACCACTGCGTGCTTAATAAACAGAAGAGGAAAATAAACATTATTCTCAGTGCTACCATATCAGGAGGTCTAGTAATACTGCAGGGCCAAAGGGAGTTTATTCAGGAGTGAAATTAACTCTGGAAGCAATTGACACAGAAGGAAATCCAAGCAGTGAACTCTGTTGCAAGAGGGCGATCTGGATAACTGGAAAAGAGAAGAGAGGCTCATCCTACATAAGAAACTCTGGTTCTTCTTTGGTCTTCATAATCAGAGTTGTGTAGCACATTTAACCAAGTCAATTGAAAACTTTCAGCTTGTGTCTGTACAGCATGCTAAGTATGGTTATTTTTAACTTTTCATGTACATTTTCACAGCTTATCACATTCTGTGAGTTCATCCTTTTGGATGAGTTTATGATTCAGATCCAGAAAATGGGCTAATTTAAACAGATGAACTTTCTTTAGGTCTGAACTTTGATCATGTGGCCATGGGGATGCTGCAACGGTTGTAAGCGTGAAAAAAATGGTCATAAATGTTTTTTTTCAGTGCTGTTGCAACTTTGAACGGTCACTAAATGAATTGTTGTAAGTCGAGCACTACCTGTATTCTTTAAATACATTTGCTATCCAATGTAACCTGGAAGGAGACTCTATGGTGGAGGAACCAGACTGCCGGTCAGCTCCAGAATTGAATGGGGGGCTTCTGGTTAGGACTTTTGTGGCTTTTTGTGGCTCTTTGAGTGTTTAAGGTTGCCGACCTCTGCCGTAGGGATTGAAGTTGGTGAGGCAGGAATAGCAGTTTTCATGCTGGAGAGAGACTCATTCTGTCCATGGAGATCAGAGAGATCAGGAGAAGAGGCAAACATCCGTTGACTCAAAAGAACAGGAGGGAAAATCCTTGAATTACAACCTGGGAACAAGGACCTTTTCAATGGCTATGACTTCTGTCTACTGCAGTGGACCAATTTGTTGGGTCATGCCTATTCCTGAATATATATTTAAAGGGATAAGATTTACAGCTAAACATGGTCTGAAAACAATCTCGTTCATAATTCCCCAAGTAGACAATGCATCAGTTTGGCTGTGCCAGATAAATGAATATCAAGAGTCCTTCCTATCAGTCATCATTCCCTGCCACTTTAATACCAAGCAATATTAAACCTTGTCCTGATGTATCCTAGGTGGAATTGGTTGAAAACAAACCTTGATTGAAGGGGAGGTTGATAACATTGAATTGCTTCCCTGTGAGAGATTTTTTTTTGGGGGGGGGAACAGATGAGATTTATTCATTTAGAGAAAGAGGGACCAGAAGTGGTTGTGTGCACGAAGGAGTGATGAGTTTTACAATTGCACATAAAAGCAAAATATTGTTGCTCGATTCCACAATGCAGGGATTCTACCATGCAGGGATTATTCTTTGTTAGGAGAATAACAAAGTAAAATAACCAATGGGCATAAAAGTGGAGGCAAACTTTAGAAGTTATGGGGAAGGGGAGAGAAGAAATATTTAATGGTGAACAGGAAGAGAGAATGGCAAAGTTTAATCCACTGAAGTATGCATCAACTCTTGTCTTCAACCTTAAAATTTTGAAATCACCCTTCTACCTTTGCTCTCCCTGGTTGAGTTTGCACAACATATTAACTGCAAACCAAATGCACCACATTATGCCTTATTAGGTTAAGTAAATCTATCTCTACGGTGCCAGGTATTCATGCTACTGTTTGCTCCTCTTTTTTAAAGCCTTGTTTACAGTATTGGCCAGAACCAGGCCTTCAGCAATATGGACCGATGCAGGTGGAATATATATCTCGGTCAAGTGATGAAGATGTGGTAGCCCGTCTTTTCCGGGTGCAGAATATAACACGGGTGAGTTTGCTCTAAACGTTTGCACTGTTTTGTTTTGGGTTTTTAAACTAAATCCTTCCTTCCTTCCTTCCTTCCTTCCTTCCTTCCTTCCTTCCGTCCTTCCTTCCTTCCTTCCTTCCTTTCTTCTTTCTTTAAGAAAAAATTGATCTGAGAGGAATGGAAAGGGGAAAGGGGTTTGCACTGTGGTCATTTGGGGCAATTCTTTTCTTTTTCCACCAGCAATAACTGTAATGTAATAGTTTTTTGGTTTCTTGGCTGGTAGTTTAAGACTTTTTTCACTTGTAGTTCTGTCATTGGACAGTAGAGAAACATGCCCAATTTGACTGCAGAACAAAATTGAATGATCAATGTAATCTGGTAATATTGGAAGAAGTAGCCAATTTTGTTTATATAAGAATTGGAGGTATGGTTAAGAGGTGAGGTCGCCAAGTTTCTACTTTAAAGAGTACTATATAAAGCATTATATAAGTCTAAGTGGGATTCAGCCAGTTTGCGTGAACTGGTTGTTAAATTATTTGAATCCCATCACTGGTCTATGTGCTATTTCTGGAAGCTTCTCTTTAAACTGAATGTAAAATTGAACTCGACCAAATGCTCTCCAAATACATTAGATTAGAATCTCCACAAACTTCCAGCCCCTATTTTGAGGGTAGATACTGTTTGGGGATTATAGGAACTGTGGTCCTGATAGCTCCCTGATTCAGAAAGATTTAGTTTAAAAAGAAAGGAAAACACAGATGAAAATCTCCATTGCAGGTTGCTCAGAAACTGGTAGCTGATTTTCTCTTTTTCAATATAGTGTTTCTCCTGTCCCAAGTCATTACAGTGGCATTAATAATGCCATCCACGGAGAGTCAGTCTGAAAACCTGTTTTGAGCCTCGTAGGATTTCCATCCTTTCCACTGATTTTGTACCGAGCTTTCCATCCAGTGCTGTTAAATTCTAGGCTTGCTTAGCTGTAATCCCTCCTCGTTCCATTCCTTCCATACTAACTACATTATATTGCAAATCTACCTATATTATGAAAGTATTACAGGGCCTCATTTCCTTATCCCTGCTTCCCTTCTCTTTCCTTTTCAATCTCTCTCTCTCTCTCTCTCTCTCTCTCTCTCTCTCTCTCTCTCTCTCTCTCTCT
>JANHFN010003254.1:79815-94749 GCA_032468175.1 Toxicocalamus goodenoughensis
GATGGAAGGGACCTTGGAGGCCTTCTAGTCCAACCCCCCTGCTCAGGCAGGAAACCCTATACTATTTCAGACCACTGGTTGTTCAATCTCTTCTTAAAAACCTCCAGTGTTGGAGCATACACAACTTCTGGAGGCAAGTTGTTCAACTGATTAATTGTTCTCACTGTCAGGAAATTTCTCCTAAGTTCTAGGTTGCTTCTCTCCTTGATTAACTCGATGCATTTTGGTGCAAAAATGGCACTAGCACTTAGACTTATATACCGCTTCACTGTGCTTTACAGCCCTCTCTAAGCGGTTTACAGAGTCAGCCTCTGGCCCCCAACAATCTGGGCCCTCATTTTACCCACCTTGGAAGGATGGAAGGCTGAGTCAACCTTAAGCCTGGTGAGATTCGATTTGCCAAATTACTGGCAGCCGGCGATCGGCAGAATAACTACTGTGCCACAAATGTTGTCCCGGTACTTGTACTTTCTTTGGTATTCAGCACACTGCAAAAGGAAAAGGAGGATGGCTACAGAGACTGGGCAGGAAGTCACCCATGCTGGGAAGGTCACTGACATAGGAAAAAAGATAGGCAGAAAGTTTTTCCCAACCAAAACAAGTCATCTGACTTGTTTGGCACTTGTACTTTTTAGTACCTGTCCCACCTCGCAGAACCAATTAACACTGAATACCGTGGAACGTCTGTAATGGGATGTACTTCTAATTGGAGAAACCCTCTTTTTGGTGGGGTTGACGCTAATGCTAAATACCTTTAAAAGGTTTGAAGAGGCAGGTTCTGATGCAATTCTCGTTTATCATATTCTGTCAAGGAAAACAAGGTGAGGGGTTTTTATATGTATATAAATTTTATTAGAAAGCAAGGTGCTGTTTTCAGGTTGATTGAAGCTGAATAACCTGTCTGGTGCTTATTTTCAAGATATATATATCTATTTGTAGATGATAGAGCTAGGGAGACCACTTAAAGAATGGTTATATTTGGAAAGTCTATTTCACATCTTCTTTTACAATTTTGCTACAGCCGGACAGTTTTGAGCAGAAGATTCCCCAGTTTTGCAACCTTCAGATATGTTGGCATTATAGCGCCTGGAATTCTGACTGCTGGTTGTCCTGGGAGCTGTAGTTTCAATGCCTCTGGAAATTGTCAGTTGGAAATGACTATTTCTCTGATTCCATGAGATATTTTTTTTAAGTTCAAATCTTTAATACAATCGTTGACCATCTTTTACAATAACATAATATAGTTTGACATAACAATTCATTATTAGGAAAGGGGAAGAAACAACAGGACTACAAAACAACATATCTAACTGAACGTTTTGCACAGTTTTGCACCTTGGTGAAGATATTTGGCCATCTGAAATGCAAGTATGTGGTTAGCATCACTTAAAAAATAATAAGCATAAAATTTATCAGTGTGGGTCTCATATTTGGAGGAGATTGGGGCGATCAGACGTCATTAAAAAGCATCCTGAATGAGGTCATGGGTGAGTTCTTCCTTTTGAATCGACAAGGGCAAAGTCTCTTCAAATAAGGACCCATGAAATCTTCCCACCAGTAGAGCTGATGGGAGGGCATCAAAGCAGGCTCTGGAAAAGGCCCATATATATTTGTTTTAGGCTAGATTATACAGAGGGGTGTGTTGACTCAGCAGTTAAAGACACTGAATTTGTCAGCTGGAAAGCTGACAGCTTGGGTTCAACACAAGAGTGCCACACAACAGGGTGAGCTCTTGTTACTTGCCCCAGCTCCTACCTACCTAGCATTTCAAAAGAATGCAAATGCAAGTAGATAAATAGGTACCACTTTTGGTGAGAAGGTAAGAGTGCCCTCTGTGTCTCAGCTTATTCATGCTGGCCACATGACAACATAAATGATCTTCAAACAACACTGGCTCCCTTGGCTAAGAAATGGAGATGAGCACTGGCCCCTACAGTCAGATACAACTGGGCAGGGGAAAAGTACCTAGATTGTATAGATATACCCTGCAGTAGAAGACTGGCATCTGTCTCACATTTGGCGATAGAGAGCACTGGTGATATCATTTTGATGTTCTATGTCCCTCATTCCCTCTTGTAGTATTGATTTGGCCTTCTTCAGGGTTAATTGGCATAAATATTCAGGAGAGAGGTCAAAACTACAAAGTTTTGCTATACAGAAATGGTGCCAATGAGATTGGCAGTTGTCTGACAACAGCAGAGGTATCAAGTCTATAGGGTCAAACATACTCTGCTTTCTCTTCAGCTGGTATAAATCTTTTCACCTTTGAAAGGCATTAAAACAACAACAACAGTGAAATAACCAACTAAACCAGGGTTCTCCAAGCTTGGTAATTTTTAAGACTTTATGGACTTCAACTCCCAGAATTCCTCAGCCAGATATGCTGACTGAGGAATTCTGGGAGTTAAAGTCCATAAGTCTTAAAAATTACCAAGCTTGGAGACCCTAAATTAAATAGTCTAACAATCAACTTGTCTGTTGTGCAAGAACTGACCTACACTATAGAAGTACTTAACTTTACAAACGGGGTATGGTCCAACACAGAAAGAGAGGCGCTCATTTCACTTGTGAGTATATTTTAAAAGCTCCTTTTTCTGTTACTGCTCATATTCAGAAAACCGACATTATTCTATGGGTAAGATAATCGGTTTTTAAGCATAGAATCTGTTGCTTTCATTATCGCATCACCTGAGCTGTTATTTTGAGAGGTGTTACCAGAGCTTACATTTCCTGACTCAAAAGTACAGACCGTAAGAGCTTCTAAATGAGTCATTTGTTCCCCTGTGGCTTAACTTAAAATCTCGGGGAGAATACTCCAGTCCTCAAATTCATCTTTTCTACACACCCCTCTTTTACCTTGGAGAGGCTGATGGGATGAAGACAGGAAAAGTCTTTAGCTATTCAAATCAAAACTCTTCTATAGGTTCTGGTATAAAAGATTGAGGAACTTGTGGTTCTCTCTTTTATACATTATTGGACACCATTCCCCATTATCCCCAGCCAGCACAGCCCATGATGGCAAGATATGTTCCCATCCTCTGCTGCATTTTCCTAAATGGCAAAGCGACACATCCACAAAGGAATTATTTATGGTCCAGTTGCTAATTCCATTAGAAGGTTTTCCTGATATATGTCACCAAATTTAGTCAAGTAAGATTGACTGGGAATGAGATGGGGCTATGGATATATTTGTTGGACCTATTGCCTTGAAACAAAACAATTCTGCATAGAGGAGGAAATAGTTCGAAAAGGGAAACACACGCTTTGTTTTAAAGAATAAGGGTGATACCACTTTGTAAGAACCATTCTTGTTTCTTCAGCTATTATCAGGAAAATACCTCTTTTAAGAAAGCAGCTGCCACCTGCATGCATGTATGCATTCTGTATGGATCATCCATTCTGCTCAAGTTTTCTTGCACTTTAGGGGTAAAAATATATTTCAAAGATTTAAGTGTTCCTATTAGAATGCCAGTCCCTTAGCTGAAAATGATAGATGTGTATAAGAAGATAGAGTGAAATTTTCGATGAATGTAGTCACAAAGCAGAAGAAATAAGAGTTTTCCTCTTTGGAAACTGTCCAGAGTACAAGAGATGAGAGAGTTTGGGATTTGGAAATAACCAGATAAATAATGCAGACCCTGGCCAACATTTTTTTAGATAAGCATTGACCAAATGGAGATGATGTTCACCAGAACGAAGGAGTGTTTTGAAAGGTCCTGTGAAGAATGCTTGAAAAAATTGCCTTCATTTAGCCTGAAGGGGTTAAAAACAAAAGAAGATGAGAGATCAGGAGGAAAAAAGGGACTTTATGCTGTACTTAGATGCCTCCCAAATAATAAACACTAAACGGTAGACTATAAAAGATATGACAATTCTATGAATGGTTACCTTACAAAACACAGATCAGCATTACTGCCAATGAGACTGAATGACAAGAAAGCAGATTTGGGAAGAAATGTCCCAAATGGGAGATATAGCAATAACAGTAACACTTAAGACTTACATACCATTCCTTTTAGTGTTTTACAGCACTCCCTGTGCAGTTTACAATGTCCCCCAAACAATCTGGGCCCTCGTTTTATCAACCTCAGAAGGATGGAAGGATGGATCAACCTTGACCCCATTGGGATTGAATTCTATACTGTGGGCAGTTTGAAGGCAAATATTTGCCTGCAGTACTGCATTCTAACCACTGCGCTACCAGGGCTCTTATGAGATTTCTCAAGAATGTATGGTTTCAAAGGCCATTAAAGGATTGAAGGAAGGATTGTACAGACAGTTGTCAAAAATGTTGCTGTACATGCACAGGAAAAGGGACTGCTAGGTTGACTTTGACTAAAGTGATTTGAAGATGCACTGTGATCCAGATGTTATAATATCAAATGGGGAAAACTCCCATTTGTTTGCAAATTTGCAAATTACAACTTAACACACCTGCCCTAGAGAATAACACGGGGGTCTCCAATCTTGCCTTCCTGGGGAATTCTGGGAATTGAAGTCCACAAGTCTTATTGGAGACCCCTGGAATAATGGGTGCACATAGGAATGGTGCTCCCCCATTTATGTTATGTGGATGAATAAGTAAAAGCAACATTATCGAGTATTTATTTCCTGAGGAAGGAACAACATGGCAACAGATATACAGCTAAAGAATCCAGTTGTGTTTCCATCTTAAGAGAACAACTAATCATGGCCACAATGTTTTAAGATTTTCTGACCTCTTCTTCCATCTTAATGGAATTGATATTTCCAAATTCCTGTATGGAATGACTTGATGTGTCCTTCAAATATTGTATAAAGAGCAAAGCTTTGCTTTCTATTAGTTATCACACTTCGCAAAATGTTGCAACACTGTTTATGAAATTTAAATGTGTATTTTGAAGGAAAATGTACATTTTAAATCTATTTTGAAAGAAACGTGTATTTAAGTACATATTTTGAGAAGATTTTTTTTTTACAAAAAGCCCTGCAAATCAGTGCATACGTGGAATAGGATCCTAAATAAAAAAAATATGTGTGAAATTGGCATGTAACGGAAATAAAAAATTGTCCATTTGTATTGACTATGCACTAATAATGGGATAGAGTCTTTGTTTAAGTAACTTGTTGATTTGCTTCATTCATAAATGATCACTGATGAAAGAAATCAATTTAATGGGAGCTGGGACCAGCTCATCCATCAGGTGATTCTGTTAGGCTGATGTAACCTGTGAAAATGCAGGGAAAAAAGAATTTCCAGGGATGAGTAAAACACGGAACTGATTTTGTCTGAATATAAATGTCAAATCCCTTCATTTTTGATGGATCGGTTGCTGTATCATCGTTCAGACGCCTTGTATTTCCTAAGTGGTATCCTTTCATCCATTGCAGTGTGAAAACTCAATGTTTTTTTCATTCTTAAGGAAAAAGACAGAAATCAAAAATATTTACATTCCAGGACAGGTTCATTTTGCAGGACATTTAATTTTTCAAAAAGTGTTTTTCCCCCTCCCTCAACAAGGGCAAGCATTTAAAAAAATAAATCCAAAGTGCTCTCAAAAGCATCAACTCTTCACCTTCCTCCAAAATGCTCATCCTGTCTATAAATATGTACAGAAATTTTTGTATATAGAGATAAACATTATCCATATTAATAACAGTATACATATTTATCAGTATTACAAATTCCATGGTGCTCCCCCTTCCTTTTTATTAAGAAGTCGGTGAAATAAAGCATTTTCAACTGAAGGCAAGTGCCACCCAAAATGTTATCCTTTGGGGTCTGTTGTTGGTTCACTGTGGTTTTCATGAACACTTGCAAGGAGGTCCATGCAGCAGATGGGTTTAACATTGACTTGTGTGTTTTGGCCCTACTTTGGGCCAAGCTCTGCATCAGCCACTAGAAATGCCTTATGAGCAAAGTTGCTTGTTCCATCAACTTTGAGAGGTGAAGAAAAGAGAAGTCCATAATAGGAAACAGGGTTCCACAGGAGATGCCAATCTTCCCTTCCCATCATCTCTGGGGCAGTATGTTGTTTTTCTTTCTTTTTCTTTTATTGATCTTTAAAGGCAATGTTTGAAAAATAAAATAAAATACATGTTTGGAAACGACCATGACTTTTGAATGTCTTCCACTATATGATACATTAAGGCAAGACTTCCTGTGAAAGTGCCGAATCTTTTGTCTGTGGAGATTCTCAGCCATCCAAGTCATGGTTGTCCCAAAGGTGCTTTTTTTTTTCCAAAAGACAACTGGACTTTGTCATGAACTGAAGAAGAACTGACTTCTTCATGAACTGAAGAAGCTTCTTGGATAAGAAGTGAAACGTCTTCAAGGAAAATCAGAGTCCAATTGCCTTTTGAAAAAGCATCCTTGGGATTGCCGAATCCTTTGCTGTTACAATGAAACTCCATGGAAATAGTTATGGATTAAATATGTTATATGGAGGACTATGTATCAAATTCACACAGATGGGGAATAAGCCATGGAAACTCCCACACATTTACCTGAATTTTGAATAATTGAAAATACCGAGCTGATATTTTATCATCCTCTAGCTTTTATCGTTTATATTGGTGCATCAAAATAATCCCTTGGTTACATTCTTAGTATTTTCACTCCACAAAGGCTATTATTATTATAGTTGCTTTCCACTGCTAGTTTATTATTATTGGTATTCTTTTAAGGGAATATTTTATATTGCATCCTGTAATAACCAATATCATGTACTTTTAGAGATTTACACTGTGTCTTTTCAAACAAAACTTAAGGTGAAGTTACTTAACAAAAAAAATGGGAAAGCTTGTTACAAAAATTCACAGGTAGTCCTTGAGTTACAATAGTTCATTTAGTGACTGTCTGAAGTTACAATAGTACAGAAAAAATGTGATTTAGAACCATTTTTGACAACTTTTGCAGCATCCAATAGGTATGTGATCAAAATTCAGACGCTTTACAGCTGACTCATATTTATGACGGTTGCAGTCCCCTGGTGTCATGTGATCATCTCTTGCAACCTCACAAGCAAAGTCAATGAGGAAGCCAGGTTCACTTAACAACTGAGGAACTAACCAACTGCAGTGATTCACTCAACAACTGGGGCAAAAAAGGTCATAAAATGGGGCAAAATTAACTTAATTAACTAAGCAACATAAATTTTGGGCTCAATTGTGGTTGTTAGTCAAGGACTACCTGTAATAGGCCGAGTCCTTCGGGAGAGGGGCGGTATATAAATATGATTAAATAAATTAAATAAATAAAAACTGTGGGAGACCCCAAAAAAAACCAAAATAACACTAAGAGTATACTAATTATAAAACTCACTATGTAGTTGTGAGAATCTAATGATTTTTGTCAGATACAAGATGAACTTTGCGAGATACCTGAATTTTGTTCGTGTTCAACATAGATACAGTTAACTAAGTGATCTCAGATGGTGAGACAAATATTTAGGTAGTTCACAAAGAATGGGTCTATGCTAAACCACAGTTAAGATGAAAATCACCCTTAGATGACATCTAGTCACAACCATCACTGCCACCAGCATCAGTCATTTCTGTGCTATTTAATCTTAGAACACCAAGATTTTAACTTAAGTTGCCTAATAACTAGGATTTTGTTTGATGCAAGAGACTGTGGAGGTTTGCAAAAATCACTAGACATAAACAACTAAGGAAGGGACAGCAGCTTAATTTGGAGCCTCCCTCTTAAAGGGAAGGCTCAGTCAGTTTGTAAAAAATCAAGGAAGAAGAGATTTAAATTTTCATTCATTCATTCATTCATTCATTCAATTTGTATAGCTGCCCATCTCAAATCAGTCATTCTGGGCAGCTTACAATTCAAAAAATATAATTAAAAATACACACTACAATTAAATGTTCAAAGATACTAGATAATTACCTTGGCAGTAAAATGGCTGTAATTTCCTAATTCTTTCTTGATTCTGTCCCTTATTTAATTCTTGCATTAAAACTCCTTGCTGAAATGGTTATTATTCTTGCTTCCTTGATCATGCAGAGAGCTTGGCACTAAGTAAAACTACATTAAAAATTCAGGATGGAGTAATACATTTCAACAAAATGTATATGAAAAAAGTATACATTGTGCAAAGTCATCATGAAAGTTATTGATTGTAATTCATTCCATTAAAATGTCATAATAGGAGATGTAATTCATTATCCTGCTCTTCTTCCCACAGGATTCAAAAGCATAAAAGAAGTAAAATATATTTTTCATTATTTTTTATTTATGAAGACCTATAGAACCGGCAACCGAAAAACTACATTGCCGCATTCTTGCTCTAGAAATGGTCTCAAGGTAATACAACACTATTTCCTTATTCTGCAAAAGAACTGTTAACACAGGGTCCAAGTTGCTCTCTGAGTTGGTGGTTTTTTACCAGTGCACTGATGATGTTACCTAGTTTGGTAATGAAACATCTAAAAAATCCACTAAGCTTAGAGTGCACCAAGGACCCCACAGTTTTGTACCTGAGCTACAAATACTCTCTTCTATCGAAGTCTTAGGATGTTTGCATCTGCACATTCATCTATGCTGGTTAAAAAAATAAATTAGTCCTATAAAGTTTTATCTTCAGTTGGAAGCAATTTCTCAGATTGCCTGCAACCATACTGGTTTTCTAAGAAATTGGATGGTTCAAAATAGTTTGCAAGTCCATGCCATGGATTTTGAATGATTCAAAGATCCTGTCTTGAAGCTGATATGATGGTGTTCGACAAATGCAAGGAAAATTAGAAGATTCAGGCAGTTCAAATGGGTATGAAGATTTATTGCAAGCTTAAGCTCTCTACAAGAATCTGAACTACTAATAGGCAAGGGACATTAGCGGGAGATAAGAGTAGAAGGAATTAAAGGTGGACTGGACTTAGATTCCTTGTGGGCACAAAGGGACTCGTGACTGATTACTTACTTGACCCCTCCCTCAGGCTCAACTGGGTCATCTCCTACAGTGCTCTTCTGATACAATCTTGAGTTGTTATGCATCCTTTCAAAGCCAACACTTACGCAATCAAGAGAAGAGCCTCAGGTTGTGCCTCTGGGCCTACTGAAAGACCACGACAGAGACAGAGATAGAGACATAATGACAGATCTAAAACCTCACCTAAAAAACATGCCATTCTTAACAGGTTATGAGAGTACTTGAGTGGGAGAGCTTGCCAACGTTTGCCTGAGGTGATTCATTCATCACAGAGTAAGCCTTCGGTTTAATGTGTTGCAATATTAAAGACTTCCTCTAAAAGTTGAACCTTAATTTAATGGAGGCACACGGCAAAATAAAACTTTTTTAAACACGCTAATTGAGTCATCAAGGCTGTTTAAAATCTTTAATTACGTTTGGTGAAGGGTGTGATAATTAAATGGTGCCAATAAATAATAAAAAGAGAATAATGCAAATTAAACTCCGGAGCTGTGTTTATAGAGGCATTAATTGAGCCTGTTGTCCTTTGTGGAAACGTGTGCATATCTAGGTATCTGGGGGAAATGGTATTCTTGTCTTCCCCTCTAACCATTTTCATTGGATATAAGTTGTTCATGGATATGGATAGAAGAGTCACATCTGCTATTGGGAGCTTCATGATAGGTGTGACATAAATAAGTGCTTTCACACTTGCATTTATAATCTGTTGTTAAACAAACAAACACACACATACATACACACACAGCCAGATTATTAGATTTTTAAAAAGAACAAATCTTCCAAACAAATTCTCAGTGCAATATGTCAGCCAATACAAAACTCAGGCTGTCATGCCCCCAGTGAAGACTGACTCTGAGGGAGAGGAGGAACAGCCAACAGGGAGTGGAAGTGTGGCTCCAGAGGTTGTAGAGGAGGCTGATGAAGGGCAGAGGCTGGCTGGGCAGTCAGAGGCCCATCCCCTCTCCATCCTAGGGCATGCAGGGGGGAGAGGATAAGGGAGAGGAAATGGCATGGTCTATGGGGGAGGAAAGGGCCTTGATCCTCTTCATGGGCTGCAGCTGTGACAACTGGATAAGAGGACGGACATGCGTACGGGCAAGTGCTGGAAACAAATAGTGGAAATATCTCTAGTTTATTGTTCCTCTCTAAGTTTAGCGTCCTTCCCAGTGTGTATTCTG
This sequence comes from Toxicocalamus goodenoughensis, assembly GCA_032468175.1. Taxonomy (NCBI): domain Eukaryota; kingdom Metazoa; phylum Chordata; class Lepidosauria; order Squamata; family Elapidae; genus Toxicocalamus; species Toxicocalamus goodenoughensis. The sequence goes on from JANHFN010003254.1 coordinate 89,912, forward strand.
TTATCTGTGTACATCTTCCAGCCCTTATCTTGCCTGGTTTGTGTTGTTTTTTTACCCTTTATAATTTAAACGGCATTTCCTCCTTCTTGTAACTGCTTGTGTGGGAGTTTTTTGTCTCCAGTCAAGGATATTTGGAGCTTGGAAGCAAAGTGCAGGAATAAAAGAGGCTTCATCTGTTTTTCGTGACTGTGTTTATTTTGTATCCCACCCTGGGTCATCAGACATCAGTTGGAAAAATGGTATTACAGCTAGTCCTCAATTTATAATAGTTCATTTACTGACCATTTGAATTTACAATGGCACTGAAAAAAGTGACTTATGACAGTTTTCCATACTTATGATCGTTGCAGCATCCCCATGGTCATGTGATTTATAGTCGGATGCTTGACAGCTGGTTCATATTTCTGACCTTGCAGTGTCCCAGGGTCATGGGATCCTCTTTTGCAACTTTCTGACATGCAAAGTCAATAGGGAAGCCAGATTCACTAAGCAACTCTGTTACTAAGTTAACAACTGCAAACTAAGTTAATAACTGGAGAAGGAAAATCGTAAAATGGGGCAAAACTCACTTAACAAATTTCTCCCTTAGCAACATAAATTTTGGGCTCAATTGTGGTCGTAAGTTGAGGATTACCTGTAATGATTTTATTATTAGTTCAACTCTTGTTCCCCAAAGAAGTTAATTCTACCTTTACATACGATATTCAGGATCATGACTCTACATGGCACTTGTTCATTAAGCAGGACATTCTCTTCTCCTTCACCCTACAGCCTTCTTGGCTCCCTGAAAGCATCTCTGGAGGATCTCAAAAGACTCTAGAGCAGATTTTGAAGGAACATTGGAAAGGGCTGAAGGGTGAAGGGAACACCTTCTCTGGGACACCAATAATAGACTTTGTCAATGAGAGAATTCAGATGGATAGACCCTTCAAATTATTACTATTATTACTCAAATGATTGGGCAAGATTGTTGTTAGCCACATGTTTGATTCTTGCTAATGTACAGAGATTAAAAAATAGATGCAGATCTATTAAATATACTTCTTCTTAGGTAATGGTGTTAATATAAGAACTCAGCGTTTCAGTTAATTAAATATTTTTAGTAACTTAATCATCTGTATTTGATTAGGGACATTTAAACCAAAACATGTTTGTACACTGCCAAATCCTCAGTGAACAAAAAGCCCTACCACCTATTGCTAAAGAAAAAAAAATTATTCTCCACACCATTTGGAATTTTCTATTACTGTAAGACACCAGAGTCAAAACAGCTTCAAACAGCTTTAGAAAAATACATTTCTAATCGCAGTAATGGGGAGAAACCCTCCCCCCATCAGCTAAACCTAATCTTCTGAAACTGAATAATAAAACCCTACAATATTACAGTGAATTACAGAGGAAAATTTGTCCATCATTTCAGATTTTACACGAATAGAAACACTTGGTAGGATTTCCAGGGTCTATAAATAAGGTATGAGCATGGAAGAGGAGCAATGCTTTGGACAGAGAGGTGCAACTTTATGCAATTCTTGATTACTCAATTTCATTCTCCTGACAAAAATGCTCAGATTGTCTGATTTAAGTCAGAAGGAATTGTCTTACATTTTCTTGCCCTCAGTTCTGTGCAAGAAGCCACGTTCAAGCATCCCTAAAAGATGGCCCCATTCACCTTCATCTGTCACCAGTGGTGGGCTGCAACTAAGTTTAACAACTGGTTCTGTGAGCGCATGCTTGCAAGCACATGCAGCGTTAAAAAACCCTCCACCTCTACAGCTAACCTTCTAGAGCAGCCCCAGTAAGTTGAATAGCTGAGGCGCAGAAATCCACTGTGCTGCGTGAATCAGCTGAGCTGAAAAAGACAGAAAGACAGGACAGGATAGGGCGGGGGCAGGTGGGCGGGGCCAGCTGATCATCGGAACTACCGGTTCGCTAGAACCAGTCCGAACCGGCAGTGGTCCACACCACTGCCTGTCGCATTTTATATTTGAATAGAGATTGGGAGCCATAAAACTGCTGAATGATTCAATGCGCTTTTCTTGATCATGAGCCAATTTTTAGATTGGCTCACCCAAAAGAATAGTATAGTTTTACAAAAGCCTAATTTATAAATCTTAAGCATTTGCCTTCTACTTCAGAGTTCACTGTGTTTTCCAGCACGAAGAGCCTGAACTGATACATCCAGGGGTGGGATTCTACCAGTTCGCACCTATTATCTAGAACCGGTTGTTAACATCCAAAGCAGTTTGGAGAACTGGTTGTTAGAAGAAATTACTGGCCTAATCCTGTAAAGAAGGTCGGAAGGAAACATTCTGGTCTTGCTTACAGAAACTGCCTCTCCTTTAACCCTTGGATTACACTGACCTGGAGCCAGTACTATTATGTGTCTTGTGTTTACTTTTAAGAAACAGTACTCCCTTTACACCTTCAAAAAGTTTTGGATGTGGTTTTTGCTTGTAGTCATCAAATTAAGATTGGTGTATCATCTTCAAAAAGCATCTTAGTAGAATCTCTGAACCATTATGTAATTTATTGAACTTCATTAACAGAAGCCAATATTTTACATAAGTAATTAAATGAGTTGAAAGTGTTGCATGACTCTCCCATCTGTTGGAAGCAACAGCTAAATTGCGGTACAAATTAAAACACAGACTGAAGGTATTCAACGTGTGGCTATACACCGGTTAGATGATGTGCCTATTTACATATAAATTATGCAGTTTAAATAGCTTGCAGTATATCCTTTTTATTTTGAACTGTTGTTTTTTTTTTATCTTCGACTGTGGAAATGCTGAATCAAAACAACAAGGTGGGTAAACAATAGCATTTTAATGGCCATTTTAACCAACTCCCCTCCTACTTTGGCATCCATTCTGCTGACTGTTTTGTTGGGCATTGTAGATTTTTAAAGAAGCATGTTCAACATAGCTGTGAAAAGGACCACCAATTTATTTTCATCATACAGCTAAACTTAAAGAAATAGAGAAACTAAATGGTTATCTGTAAACACACGCACACACAAATATATATACGAATATATATATAGACGAACACAATACAGAAGCCTGATGATGGCAGATGAGATTCTGCCGAAATGTTGCTACAACTTTAAAAGCACAACTGTAATGACGTGGGAAAATACCCGTACAAAGCTGAATACCATACATTTAAGCACATTATAAAATAAATACTTTCATCTTATGTCATTAAGTTTGGAAGATGTAAAAACATGGTTTGAGAACGACCTAGTGAAGTATAAGAATATGTTGAAGGAAGGCTGTATTAAATCACAGCCTTCCCCAACCAGCAGTGCCCTCTAGTTATATTGGACTTCAACTATTACAATTTCTAACCAGAGGGTTAATACATCTAGAACACCAAGTAAAGAGAGGTTGGTTTTATCAATCAAATAGAAAAAGGAATTTTAAGAAGTATAGCTTGGTAGTCTTACCATTGTACTTGAAAAGGAGCACTTGCCCATTTTTCTTCCAGGCAGAATGATAGAAAATGAAATAATATGAGCATTTGAATGATGCATTTGGACCAAAGCACCTTTGAATTAAGCGTGGGAACACTCTGATGATTATGCTTACACCATCTAAAATAATGAGTGTACGTTCTCTAAAATGAATCAGGAGCTCATCAGAAGATAGTGATGCTAGGAAATGCAAAGCCAAAAGGACAAGGAAAGGTTACATTTGCTACAATTATCTTCTTTTATTACAACAAGACAGGTACAGAATTCCTGGCCTCATATTTTCCATTACTTTTTAAGTCCTGCATGTTAATAAATGAAGTATCCATGCTGTAATTCTATATAATGGTGCAAGTCATTCATAGTTGTCTTTGGTTGCTGAATAAAATGTTTGGAGGAAACATTCACAAAGCAGAAGCCAGAGCTACATGTTTCTTTCTTTTTTTTACAAAATGTACAATTATTACCGTACTTGGCATTATACAGAAATTCTGAATTTTTTTTCCAAGGCATGTAAATAGATTTTCTGGAATATCTGTGCAAGACACACCTCTGCAGCTAATATAATTGTTAGAGACAGTTGTTTATTTAACATTGAGAAACTAACAGAAGAAATGAAACAATTCTTTTAGGGAAAGTTTCTTTTTGCAGATATCTGTTTTCAGGCATATTGTTCTCCATAGCCTCATTTCAGTGCTTTTATTGGCTTTTGTACAGCACTGTAGATATGTTCAGAGATCCATGACAATTAACTAAATGAGAAAATAGAGGACTTGTAATTAAGATAATCAAACTCTGAAAAATCTACCCTGCTAATACTAATAGCCAACCTGCTCTAAACTGTACATTAATTAAACTTTAGGTAACAGTTGCAGTCATTCTTTGGCAATTTGGGGGAGGGAAAACTGAAATAATTGGTCACATAAAAGCAAAATTGCTTCTAAAGCACCTAAAAGTGTCATTGGCTTCATCATCTGAAATAGGTTAACTGCCAGCAGGACGTCAGCTCTGCTTTGATTTTCAAGTCTTGATTCTGCATGATACCAAATACATTCAGTCTCTAGTTCCATTGTGTAGTTAAGAAAAAGGTTTTGAAACTGTGTGTCAGTTCGTTAGTATGGGACTCAAGCTAAGGTTTTAAACATTAATTATTTAACTGTGCAAGGAACAAAAGATTGCAAAACCCAGACAAAAACAAAATATAGGCCCAAAGTATCAGAAGCCACCCTTCTTTTAAAGCAGGGGTATCAAACTCAAGGCCCGCAGGCAAGATCTGGCCCAAGGGGTGCTTAGATCTGTCCTGTGGGACTGGAAACAGGATAGGACCGGCCAGTGGTGGCTCTGCCAGCAAAAATGGAGCTCAGGG
>JANHFN010003254.1:98347-110243 GCA_032468175.1 Toxicocalamus goodenoughensis
GGGGGGGGGCCAGCTAGGGGCACGATTTGCCGGTTCTCCAAACTGCGCAGAATCATAACAACTGGTTCTATAGAACTGGTCCGAATTGGTAGTATCCCATCCCTGTTCACACTTTACATATAACTTAAAATAGAGAACTCATACTATAATAAGTATGGCATACTAATTCTCCAATTTAGTTGTTCACTATGTACCCCACATTTCATTCTACTTGGTGCTTTATAGATATACAAATTCTTCAATAGTTAGATGAGGTTGTTTGGTACATTGATGTTCTAAGGGCTATCTATATTCGTTGTTGCTTACAAAATATTTCTAAAATTAATAAAGCAAAAATACATAATTTTTTGAAATGTTTCACTTGAATATTATCCACTGGATATTACCAATGTGAAACTTGGTGCTTGTGCCTCTTCTGAATCCAGCTTGTATATTTTACAGCTCTTATTGCATTTATAACTATAGGAACACATTCAAAATCTTGAGCATTAATTTGCTAGCATATGAGATAAGTGCAATTGTTCAGTATTTTGAGCATCCTCTGGAACTGCCTTTTCGTTGGCTGATTGATTATGTGCCACCAATTTCTAGGATGATCCTTTTTGGTATAAGAATTCATATGTATCATTTATTCAGGAATCTTTTCTACAGTTCTGTATAATTCTTCTATAGTATATTTACGTCATTATTGTTTTTTATCTTTTTTCCTCAAGTAAATTTTTGCCTTATTTATATTTTAGTGTGCTCATTTTTGCACACTTTGATTTCTGTAATTATCCCATTTAATTGTTATGCTCCATACCACAGCATTTCATTTTAGGAATAATTTGTCTCTTCTCAGTCTTCTCTTGAAGTTGGTATTAAGTTGGAGAAAGGTTTGAATTTTTTTCAATATTAACAGACATCCATTTGCTTTTGTTTACTTTTTGTAGTTTGAAATATTTTAGTTTACTTCATCTATATTGTTGAAAGGAGATATTAATTGTAGACTTACGGTGGCAAAATTCTACAAATTTGTTGTTCATTTTGTAAACCAAGGCCAAATATTTATTTGTTTGTTTGTTTAACACATTTATATATTACAAATACAATTTGTATTTGAGATAAATATAAGTGCATCTCACAGAAACGTGACTCGGAGGAAAATACAACAGTGACTTAGACTGCAAAACCAATAAATCTGTAAAAGCAGTCATTATTCCATTACTCCAGCATATTCCAGTTAATATATATGTTATTTTACTGGCTTCTATGATTTTGATATTGCATCAACAAAAATGTTGATAGTCACCATAGAACTGTTTTATTTTTGCATCTGTAGTTGGAATACAAATGTGGATCACCACAGTATGGATTGATTTCTAAAATATAATACAAACATAGTTAAAAGTGATATAGCTAGAAGGTTTATAATGCAGAGTAGAACATAGGCTATGCTTCTTTGCAGAGGTCCCTTCTTCAAACCCTGGCATCTCCAGACAGAGCTGAAATATTCTGCTTGGATTTTTTGAAAATGCTGCATGAATCAATAATATTGAGCTTAAAGTCTTAATTATTTGATTTAGCGTGACAGCTTTCAATGTTTTGGGCTCTTTTGTGCATGTGAGTGAATTATTCTGAAATGAATTTCAGTAGCTCTAATTCAGCCCATGAGATGAATTAATAGACAACCAAGGATTAGTTCAAAGAGCTACTATAAGTAGAAAAGCAATCTTTATCCAAACCACCAACCACTATTTCACAATATCTTCATAGATCTTCTTTCTTCTTCATTGTCATTCTGTAGGAGGAGGATATTTAACTGTAACAAAGTTTAAAGAGTGAATATTTCAAAACTTATGGTGTACGCATATGCATATAAAACTAGACATGAAGTGAAAGCTGCTAACTCTTCCCCGGGTCTATTTTTTTCTATCCAAAGGCTCATGTATAATATAATAGAATAACAGAGTTGGAAGGAGGACTTCTAGTCCAGCCTCCTGCTCAAATAGGAAACCCTAAACTATCTCAGACAAATGGTTGTCCAATCTCTTCTTTAAAACCTCCAGTGTTGGAGCACCTCCAGTTTCTGGAGGAAAATCATTTCACTTGTTCTAACTGTCAGAAAATTTCTCCTTAGCTCTAGGTTGGTTCTCTCCTTGATTAGTTTCCATCCATTTCTTCTTCTCATGCTTTCAGGTGCTTCAGAGCACCTCTTCTTTGTGGCAACCTTTTAGATATTGGTACACTACTATCATGTTGCCCCTAGTCATCCTTTTCATTAAAGTAGACATATCTAATTCCTGCAACCGTTCATATGTTTTAGTCCACATAGTCATTTTTTACCTACCTTAATCTTATTTAAGTGATGATGGAGAACTTTTTGACTTAATTTGAGAAAGATTTCAAGACTTTGAGATATATTCTGTCTAAAATAAGAAACAAGAAACCAATAAAAAATCACATTCTGTGGTTTCTATTATTGTAAGCAAAATTTTGCTTTAAATTTACCCTTGGGGTTCAAGAAAATTTAAAATTGATTCCTTTTAAGGAAATTTTGTTAAGTGTTTCTGATAATTTTTAAAACTGCAAGGGAATTTGGATAATAGATTTCTCATACAATCCTTCCCATAACCTAAAGATTGTTAAAAGCAACTCATTACTTATGGTAACATGATTAAATATATTATTGACCTTCAAGCATACAAAATTTTAATTATTTCTACTTACTTTATTTGTGTCTTTTAATCAATACTTAATATTTTTTTTAATATCTCAATTTTACAATTGTTTTTATTGTATACTGCTGAGAGATTTTGATAGTTCTTTCCTATCATTAACAACAACAAAAACACCCCTTATAAGACAAAATGGTTATTTAGGCATGTTTGATTTATTTTAAGAGAGCCCTCTAAAAGTATCTTAAAATTATTTTTAAATAAAGGAAGTAGAATAAGAAAATTGAATATCTATCAGCTATGAATGCAAAGTCAGGAGAATCCTAAATTTGGCATTGGGTAGAAATGCTTTTGATGCTGTTTATTTTCTTCTAAGAAATATGTTTATTTTGTAGGGAGTCAATATTAGATCTATATAGGAAAGTTACATGTGATGGCTACAAAAAAGCTGGATGTTAGATGCAGGATACAACAGCATTAATAATTTTATTAATACAATTTACAATTTATTAATAATTACTTTGCTTGCATTTCTTGATAATGATCATTTGCTGATAATGAATCGCAGTAGAATGGTGGTGGCAAAGTACTCCAGGCTACTTCTATTGATCACCAGCTGCCAGCAGTTTGGCAGTTCAGATTTCACTGGCTCAAGGTTTACTCAGCCTTCCATCCTTTTGAGGTTAGTAAAATGAGGATCCAGATTGTTGAAGGCACTGCTTAGAGAGGGCTGTGAAGCACTATATAAGTCTAAGTGCTATTGCTATTGCTATCTGAAGCTGTTAAAGTATAATAAATTATGAAACACAAACTGGAAATTTGGGAAACTATTTTACACTTCTAGTATCTATACTCTTTTGAAGACTGAGCTAATTGGAAGTTCAACAGAGGCATCCTTGAACATGATTATAGGAAAATAATAGACCTGTTGTTTGATATTCAAAGACAAAAAAAAATATTGTGTCAAACCACTCACTTTTTAATGGTTTTATCTGTTTTCTCTTGTTATTGTTTTGTCTGTGTTTATTACAAAATTGTGAGAGTTCCCAAATTATGGAACTTTGTTTTTGTAATGAAAACTGCAGCAAGATTATTGTTTGTACACAGATGGAAAGATTCAGTGCTACATACAATGAAGGAATGATTAGTGAAAATGATGGATCTTGCTGAGAAAGCTAAATTGACTTTTTTTTTTATAAGAGGAGACAATATATATGTGTATTGCTGTCTGGAAGCCCCTAATGGACTATTTTTCTGTGAAACAGAAAATAATGAATTTATGATTTATGTTTTGATGATAACATTGGATTGAATATAGAAATAAGAGAACTATGTTGTAATACAGAGTAAGAGGTAAATTTATAATTGCATTTATAAATGTACTAAATAAATTCAAAGATATTTCATTTTTATTTCTTTTCTATTTTTCTTTTACTTTTTTTCTTTTCTTGCAAATGTAGCTTTCTCTTTGTTTTCATTTTTTTACTTTCTTTTTCTTACTTTATAATAGTTTCTATTAGGTTTTGTCTTCAATTTTTAAAAGACAAATTATATCTATATCTATCCACATATATACATATGCTGAAAAAGTAAAACTAAAATAAAATAAAAATACAGTAGAAACCCCATTTACAAAATATCTAAGCCACTCTTGTTGTTATTAATACCAAGCAATGGTGGGATTCAATTTTTTTTACTGGTTCTGTGGGCATGGCTTGGTGGGCATGGCATGGCTTGGTGGTGGACGTGGCTTGGTGGCATGGCACGGGAAAGATACTGTAAAATCTCCATTTCCTCCCCATCCTGAGATAAGGTTACTGCAAAGTCCCATTCCTCCCCACCCCACTGGCTTGTTTTCCAGCTCCCTTCTCCTGTGCAGGGCGACCCAGCCAATCAGCTGGGACTCAGGAGGCAGAGAATAGATGGGGGTGGGGCCAGACCGAGGTGGTATTTTCCGGTTCTCCGAACTACTGAAAATTTCCACAACTGGTTCTCCAGAACTGGTCAGAACCTGCTGAAGACCACCTCCGGTAGCAAGATACCTAGCAATATTGATCCTTGCTTTATTTCTATACTTGGCCATAGTTTGAAATTAACCCTCAAATCTACTCATATGCTGAACAAGCCATTGATTTCTGGTACTTACATTCATTCTAGATTCCACCGTTAATAGAAAAAAATCTGACCTATCTGAATCTATTGCTGTTTTTAGTGGTGGTTATCCTTAAGGCATGTGAGAATTCAGATAACTATAATTTTAGTTTTGCATGTTGGAGAAAAGAATCTCTAGCTGTGAGCAGATACTTTTGGAAAAGGAGATTAAAAAAATCAAAATGGTGATCACAAGCACATGAGACTGCCCCCCTTTTTACACATGTCACACAATATACATAAAGAAAGGATGTTGAAAGGAAATGGAAATTTATCAATTTATTTGAGGTTTACACATACTTTACTAATGATCACCTCCCATTAGCAGCCACCGCACACATTACCTTTTATCTTCACAAGTAGATTCCCATCTATATTACACAAGGTGAATCTATCAGGTTAAATGGCTGCACATTTAGATAAAGCTCCAACAGAGCATCTCAACTCTGAATTTCTGCCGAGAATTCACCATATAATACTTTCAGAAGAATCAGTGAATTCTCACCATCATAAGTTGAGAAGTAAAGGTAGGCTTTACTCCTAGACCATGACTGATAGAGAATGCAAATTGGCCAAGAAACTTCTTATTGCTAATTGTAGACTGCCCTTTTTACATATGTCACACAATATACATAAAGAAAGGATGTTGAAATGGTTGCAGATGCCATCTTGTCTTTTTCAAAACCTTTTTCAAAAATCTTTGCCTTACCTGGCAGAATGGCATATGAGTAGACCTGGGGGTTGATTTCAAGTTTTGGCCAAATATAGAAATAAAGTAAGGATCAATATTGCTAGGTATCTTGGTATTAATAACAACAAGAGTGGCTTAGATATTTTGTAAATGGGATTGCTATTATATTTTTTGGTTCCTAATTCTAATTTACCTTTGGCTCTTGCCCTTGACTTAGGGTTGTTGGCATTATTTTTGAATGGATTGCTAATTTAATCCATTAAATGCATGGTTTATAGATGATGTATTACAAAATGAAACAGTCCACAAAAAGTAAGAGAAAGAAGACAAGAAGTCAGATTTCAATTCAGAATTAATGTAGCAGGCTGTATACTTAAAAAAATAAATAAAGATTTTCTCTACTCCTTAGCTTTGAAAGGATATAATGTTCAATACAAATTCATTAAGGAATTTAGCCATTTCAGTGAAAAGAACCAATAAATAAAGTAAAAGAGCCTACTTGTCCAAAGCTATTAAAAGAGGATTAAAAAAAAGTTCCATAGGTGATTTATTCTGAATCCTAAATGTTCTTCTACAGTTTCTACAGTTTCACAATAATTTCACAATACACATATCACGTCTACCCATGCCTTTCATGTTCTCTCTCTCCCACTTGAACGGAGATTCTGCCAAATCTTATTTCTATAAGAGTCAAATAAGACTATTAGCTACATTGCTTCTGACATATTTTTTCTTCTGTCTATTTCTTTCACTTGTCTATTTACAATGTAAAATGTATGCAAATTATTTCCCCCGCAGTGTAGTGTTTCTTCCCCCTCTGCTGGATAGCTGTAGAACTGCAAATTCTCTTAACAGCAGAACTGTTGTGTTTAAAATGTGGTATTTCTTTGGCTACTGTTCTATGCATAACACATTTAAGAACAGTAACTGATATCTAGGGTCAGGCTGTTGGGGCATATTTATTTGGCATGTGGGAGAAAGTTTGCCTTTTTGTTTTCTATTCCTACAAATCAGTACATAGCTTTCTTAGAGTTGCATTGCTCTAAGTTTGGTGATGCTTTTTTCACAAAAATGAGCATGTTGAAAAAAACTGTAAAATCTCATTCAAAATATATTTATTTTATTTGTTTGTTTGCTTGTTTCTTTATTTATAAAATGTATATGGTGCCAATGCTATATGCAATAATTTTGCAATAGTGGCGAATGTGTACAGCTTGGCTGTAGGATGAAAATGAAGGTCATTCTTCGAGCTTGGGGGTTAGACTCCACTGAAGATGTTACCTAGCCTGGTAATGAAATACTCAGAAGCCATCCCACAAGTTCAGAGAACGAAAATCATATTTGTATATAACAGATAGCTTTTTATAGTAAATATTACATAGTACAATAGTAGCAAAATATCCTTCTCTTATGGCATTTCTGCTATTTGTTTTCTAAAGGAATTTATGTATGTGTGTCCATGTACGCATCATATCTGTGTATACTAAGGAAACAATTTGTAATTGGTCCAATACTGTAAACCCTAACGAACCTTCTTCTGAAAGTAAACTTCATGGAGCACCTATTCAAATTAATCAGAAATGTATACTCAAGAAATTCAAAAATATATTTGTCATTAGTTTAATTGTATTACATTAAAATAAATATTATACAGAACAGCACAAATTTAGGTTTTTAGAACTTCAGTATAAAAATATGATTAGATTACAACAAGTTTTAAGTGTCCTAAGACATTTATTTATTATGTTTTGAAAGCTCTTATGAAAATGTACAGAATGTTTACTTAGAAGTATTAATCCTTAATTTATTTTAAATAACACAGAAACTTGTTAAACAATTGTGTCACTGCATTTAATAGGAAGCTACAATGTTATTTGATTTTAAATGGACTCCAGAGGATGGTAGAGAACAGGAAGGTCTGGAGGAACGTTGTCCATGGGGTCGCAATGAGTCAGACACGACTTTGCAACTAACAACAACAGTGTTACTACTGGACTATTCAACTCAACATTATCTACAATGATTGGCAAGAATGGTCAAGGACTATTAGACTTCCACATTTTTTTGTTGTTTCTTAGGACAAGCAGAAAGATTTTCCAAATTATGTCTAAAGATAAACCAACATTCAAAGTGAATATACAAATTATTCCTGAGGTATGGAACAAAGCCAAATGCCTTGTGAATAAGGTGACCAAACCAGGGGTGGGATTCAAATTTTTTAACAACCGGTTCTGTGGGCATGGCTAAGATGGTGGGCGTAGCTTGGTGGTCATGTGACTGGGTGGTCATGGCTTAGTGGTCATGTTATTGGCTGGGTGTGGCCAACTCAATATCACTCACTTCGAGGCACCAGTCTCTTCGCCTGGCCTGGCCTCTCATGACTGTGGGGATGCTGCAACAGTCGTAAGTGTGAAAAATGGTCATTGTATTCAGTGCCATTGTAACTTTATTCAGTGCCATTGTAACTTTGAATGGTCACTCCACACAAGCAAAGTACCAGCAAAGGAAGGGAAAAAAACTCCAGAGACGTTCCTGAGACAGGAAGTCTACTTCTTCCAAGAACGTACTAAGGGTTAACAGAGAGGCAGTTTCTGTAAGCAACACCAGAATGTTTCCTTCCTGCCTCCCTTACAGGACTAGGCCAGTAATTTCTTCTAACAATCGGTTCTCCAAACTGCTTAGAATGTTAACAACCAGTTCTAGCGAATAGGTGCGAACTGATAGAATCCCACCCCTAGATGGGAGTGGGGCCAATCAGAAGTGGTATTTGCTGGTTCACCAAACTACTCAAAATTTCCGCTACTGGTTCTCCAGAACTGGTCAGAACCTACTGAATATCACCTCTGGCACAGAGGCTCAGGGAGCGCAAAAACTGAGCCTCCTGGAAGTTTGGGAAGGCCAGAAATCGGCTCATTTCCGGCTTTCAGAGAGCCTCTGGAACCCAGGAAGGCCACTTTTGCCCTCCCGGAGGCTCAAAAACACCTCCCCTCCACCATAGTGCAGGAGGCCAACTAGGCCACGCCGACCATGGCCACGCCCACCCAGCAACCAGGCAGAGAACCCCTTGCTAAAATTTTTGAAGCCCACCCCTGAGTAGGAGCATTGCATATTTCCAAGAGAGTCCATAACTACAGAGGTGATCCCAAACTCAATCACGGGTAGCTTCACCCATTACCTTGAACTTCCACTTGTAGCATCAGAGGAACCTTCACTGCATTTTCCCTCAACTCCCACTGCGAGGGGGAAGAATAAGGAGTAAATCTCCATTGAATGCCAGCAAGGATTAAGAGAGGAATGAATGAATGTAGTAGGATGAAGTGGGTCACCTCTAACAATACCATGGCATTGGTTTTTGCAAAATAATTAGTACACAATTCTGAGGGGATCATATTTTCCATCAATCACACCATGAGGGTGGGATGATTTTCTGCATCGTTTTAAAGCTGGAGACGGGTGCATTTGGATCAACCACTAAAAATGCAACGCTCTCTCTTCATTAAGCAGCACCAATCCATCTACCTCTTCCCACACACAGAGGTCTAAAGTGCCACAATATCCCTTTGGGATTCTAATTCCCAAATAACATCTTAAGAGTTCACCTTAGCTAACCTCATTCTGCACCATTCTCACCAAGTAGGCAAAAGCAGAAGCGAGACAGGGATGGAAAGTTTAGAAGAGGTGGAAGACTTTGTTCAAACCGTGCACTAGAAGATTACGCCTGGATGCAACACTTTTTAACTGAAAAGCATGGATCAGTATAATCTCAATTATTTTACTACACACACACAAAATTAAAAGTCTTGCTGCAACATCCCTTAACATATGGAGCTTTTGTACATAGGTTTCTCTAGCATATTGTTCACATAAATCTCTCCTGCAAATATATTTCTACAGTAAATCTCTCAAACAGCTGGGACCATCAAGAAGTTGACAGGTAGGTTGTAAGGCAAGGTAAGTTTAGTTCAATGTCTGCTGATCTGGACTTGTCAAGGTTTGTTCTCAATTATAGTGTGTATGGGTTCATTGTAGTTTTGAGCAATTTAGACACTGAAAGAGTTAAAAAAACTCATTAACCTGCCAATCCAGGTCATGGACAGAAAAAAAAAGAAACCACCCCAAACCCCAGAAAATCAAACCCTCAGGAGCCAATCAGGAGATTCAGTTTCTTCTTTTAGGTGGGTTGTTTTTTTTACAAGCAGGGAGGATGGTTTTCACTCTGTGTGGTTTTCTGGAGTTTGTTTTCTCTTCTTGGAGATTGGACAGAAGCCAAGGTAAGACCAAAACTTTATCAGTTATGTGCTTTTGAGTCAAGTAAGATGGAGACCATAAATAAAGCAGGGATTGAGAACTGGGCTGTGTGGGTTTGTTACAGTGTGTTTTTATTAGAGATTCTGGGCTGCTCAGTTGAGGGAACAGCTGAATGTGATTATTTTCTTCAGATAGTAATTGTGCAATTCTTCTTTCTTTCCCAACTTTCTGTTAGGAATCTGATTTTGCCTCTAGCTACCTCCTTGCCTCAGAATGAGCGTTGCTGGTTCATTAAGATCTAGAATTCTTAATAAACCAGAGATGTACATTTTGGTGTAGGGAGGTAACGTTTAGCCCAACGTTTCTCAACTATAGCAACTTGAAGTTGTGTGGATTTCAACTCCCAGAATTCCCCAGCCAGCATACCAGCTAAGGAATACTGGGAATTAAAGCAGGGATGGAATTCTACCAGTTTGGACCAGTTCAGGTGAACTGGATGTTAAAGTTACATCTGGTTTGCCAAATCGGTATTTCAAGTAGCTTCTCTACTTACAAATTTGGATGAGATTTGAAAGGCTTTTGTAAACAGGGATGTGTGTATAATCCTATTTTAGGTATGGGTATTTTTCTTCTGCAGGATTGCATCTGTTATAAAAGTATGTCACTTATCATTGGCAGTTGCATCTCAAATTGTTGCAGGGATAAAATGCTTCCTGTATGTGTGCTCTGGAATAAATCATACAAAGTTAACTTTGAATTAAGAAGGTGCCTAAAGAGGCTTGGAGTGAATGTGTTTTTATTGGGTTACTTATATATTATTGAGTATTTTATGCCTTTGATTATAGAGCTTTCAGTGGATAAGATTGATTCTTTTAAGCTAATAGCCTTCCCATTGAGATTGTATGGATTTTCTCCCACACTACTTAGCCCCCATTCATTGACTGCAGAGAAACTACATTAGCAGCTTTGTTTTTCAGTGTGTTTTTCATTTTATTTTCGTAGCTGTTCTTTATCAATCAAGTATTTATCTGAAAACAACAACAATAGATTCTGAATAGATATATAGCTATTTATTCTTAGCAACTGAAAGTTTGCCATTCCTTAAAGCTTTCGTTGAGCAACAATGGTAGCGGCTATCATATTGCCAAAGCTATAATGTGGTTAGTTTAGTTTTGGCTTAACTAACAATTATGGCTCAATAAACCATGGTTAAACATAATTTATTGAGGAAATGAACCAAGCCTTGTCTTCCTCAGACTACCCCAAAGAACAGGGACCAATCAGGGAGTCTGGAGAGGACTTGGATGAGGGTCCTGCATCCGATGCAGAAATGGGGCTGGGACCAGGGAGTGGGGTGCTGCCTTCGGAGCCTTCGGAGTCTGGCAGCAGTGAGGCAGAAGACCCAGGGGAGCCTGTTCCTAGTGCGCGTGAAGGCAAGAGCAGCTGAAACAAAAGGGGCAACTCAGGAGTAAGGCTGGGAGGTAATTGCCCCTCCCATAAGGTATAAAAGTCAGGCCAAGATGATGAAACCTTTGCAAGAAGCAAAGTAGTTCAATTAGTTCAGAGTCATCCTTGAAGCTCTTTGTACTTCAGATGGGTTGTTTTTGTACTTCGGTTGGTTTCTTTTCTAGTTCATTTGATACTTTTGTTTTTGGCAGCACTTCACAGAACTGAAAGGTGTGGCTTATCTTGGGGAACTGTTTGAGATTAATTCTAACTGGGAATGAAAACAATTGCCAGCATTGCAATAGAATAAGTCTTCTTTTTAAAATATGTTTGTGTATGATTACGGTTTACAAAGCCTGGGTCAGAACAGGTTTAAGGAGATATATTCTGGGAGGGGGAGGAGCCAATTGGTCTGACCCAGCCACTGAAAATGACCATGTTAATCACCTGATATAAGCAGATGGCAACATATTGTAGGTTTCATTTCCTACATGAAATCTGTTAAGATTGATTTACTTAGTGAGGCATTGTCAAGCACACAAGATGGATCAGACCAGGAAACCAAAGTTATGAATACTAATACTAGGTTTATTGTTGTGACTGGGAAGTTTGTGCCTGCTCTATTTGTAGAGACAGACTTGGTTAGTGAGAAATTGGATTTACCTTCAGTTACCCTGCCTGGGCCTCAAGTGTCGGCTGATAA
>JANHFN010003254.1:121842-136904 GCA_032468175.1 Toxicocalamus goodenoughensis
TCTTCTTCTTCTTCTTCTTCTTCTTCTTCTTCTTCCTCCTCCTCCTCCTCCTCCTCCTCCTCCTCCTCCTCCTCTTCTTCCTCTTCTTCCAAAGGCCTTTGGGTGTTGATGCCAAATGAGGTGGGGAATGGCTCATGTCTAAAAGTTGCTTTCAGATATGGTAGTTTTGAGACCGGAAACTGAACCTGAATCTAAGCCACTTCCATTTGACCACACTCAACTAAAGGAATGGTCTATGGAACCAGATTACATTCATGGCCAATGGTTTCACCCTTTAGTGTAGACCAGTGTTTCTCAACCTTGGCAGCCTAAAAATATGTGGACTTCAACTCCCAGAATTCCCTCCATTACGGGGTGCTAGGGATTCAAACCACCGAACTGCCGAATTTTCTGATCGACAAGCTCAGCATCTTAGCCACTGAGCCACTGCCTCCCCTGTATAAGTAATATCAACATAGAAAGGTAATGCATTTGAAAAGAGAAAGCAACCTTAAACTCCAGCGGTTGTGTTACCTGCCTAATATTTTAAATCTCAATGATTTCACTTGTCTTAATGTGAATGTGACAAAGTCTGGAATCCTTGGGTTACACAGTTCACACCATGGGATTTTCATAGCCATTCTCCTTCACTCATGCTCCAAAAAAGCATAAAAGCAGAGAACTCTGTTTCCCATTTCTGGTTGTATGTACTTTTTTAAACCATAGAGTGTGCTCCACTCATCCCTTCCTGACCTCAGATTGTGATGCTTTCCCCTTGCAACATATCCTTCAGGTCTGTCCTTGTTATCTTTCGTACAGCAGAGACATAATATTGTGACTCAAGAGGGTTTACCGAAGCATTCAAAAGCATCTTTTTATGTAGACCCCATACTTCTTTCCCATTCGTGGCTGTCACGGTCATAATTGCAGCTTAATATGCTTTACCCACCTCCCCTTCCCCTTAATTTGGTCGGCAACCGTTTCCAACTTTTGACCAATGCTGCTAGAAAAAAAAGCAGAAGTAAATTTAGTATTTGAAAGCGTAAGCAAATGGAAGCATAATTCAAGGCTGACAAAGAATTATGCCTCTCCAAGGAAGCCAAAATGCACTCATTTGCATTTCTGTACTCAGCTACAGGGGCTACGAGGTGTCGATTATGTTCTGTGTGTGACCTTTTTAGTTTTTAGGTAATGTACCTCAATTAATTGTCTGTGGCATCATAAAGAACCTTTTCCGCTGCAGTATGATTCGGAAAGCCATAAAAATTCTTCCTGTACAGCTGAAGTATGAAATGTTCAGCTGACCTTAGCACTTAGCAATAGCTCACCGAAGCTAATGTAGACTTTCTAGCAACATAAATTACAATGGGACCCAAATCTAACTAGAACTCAACTAAAGTTTTCCTAGCAAAGGCAGCCAAATTGAGGCAGAATTCACAGGAAGAATGCTACCTCCACAGTTGTGTTAAAGCCAATTTTCTAGTTTCCCCGATAAAAGACGAGGAAGAATTGAAGGCCTTCTATTGAAATCTGTTGGGGGAATGCTACACAAAAGCATATTAATTAGTTGTGGATTTGTTTTGAAAGATGTACTTGTAATGCTCAAGTGTCTATGGAGATTCTCCATCAACCAGGTCATGGATATCCCAAAGGTGCTTTTTCAAAAGGCAGCTGGACTTTCTTTGTTTTTCCTCAAAGTTATTTTACTTCTCATCCAAGAAGCTTCTTTAATTCTGCTTGGATGAGAAGCAAAATGTCTTCAATGAAAAACAAAGACAGTCCCGTTGCCTTTTGAAAAGTGTGGGTCATCCTTTCTTTAGGGGTCATGCTAGGCCAGAGGGGGCTACTCAGAAAACTATCACCATTAGGTCTCCTCCTTCTGGGCCTCCTGAACTGTCTGTCATGCTCAGGGTGGAGACTGACTCTGAGGGAGAGGAGGAACAGCTGACAGGGAGTGGACGTGTGGCTCCGGGGGTTGTGGAGGAGGCTGGGGAAGGGCAGAAGCCGGCTGAGCAGTCAGAGGAGGACCCAGGCCCATCCCCTCTCCATCCTAGGGCATGCAGGGAGGAGAGGATAAGGGAGAGATATAGTCTACTGGGGAGGAGAGGGCCTTGATCCTCTTCATGGGCTGCAGCTGTGACAACTGAATAAGAGGTCGGACATGCGTATGGGCCAATGCTGGAAACAAAGCGTGGAAATATCTCTAGTTTATTGTTCCTCTCTAAGTTTGGTGTCCTTCCCAGTGTGTATTCTGTTATCTGTGTACATCTTCCAGTCCTTATCTTGCCTGGTTTGTGTTGTTACTCTTTATAATTTGTCTTGTTACTCTTTATAATTTAAACGGGCATTTCCTCCTCCTTGTAGCTGCTTTTGTGGGAGTTTTTTTTTTATCTCCAGGCAAGGATATTTGGAGCTTGGAAGCAAAGTGAAGGAATACAAGGGGCTTCACCTGTATTTTTGTGACTGTGTTTATTTTGTATCCCACCCTGGGTCATCCCACAACCATGACCTGGATGATTGAGAATCTCTATAGACTCTGATTACAAATGGTTACAATCCCCTTCCTGAATGGAGTTCTTACAGCTAACAGTTCTGCCTAGGAGAATTTAAGAGCTGTTGAGAGCAAAGCAGAAGAAGAAATGTTCACGCTGAACACCAGAGCTACCCAGATCTCGGTCCCAACCCAGTTGCACAATGTTGTGTCTTTGAACTTGGGAGAAATGAATAACACACTGAATGTATATGAAATAGATACAAGCAGCAGGAGGCCTGCTCCTCTTGTTAAGCACACCGTAAATAATGGCTAATGAGGTTCTCTAACCGTTAATCACAGTCCAGAGTGCAGGGACACAGATCCCATAGGCTGGCTGAGGGGAAGGGCCGGCATTTTGTCAGGAATAATTGTGCAAGCAGTACTGGAAAAAGAAGGCATCTCTGCAGAAGATTTATGCTAGCATAAAAATGCCCAAAGGAACATAGGATATAAGACAAACGGGGCATTCGTTATAGTATAAGGAACGCCAATATAAAAACAACACCCGAAGAACCCCAGAAAATGGATATCATGCATTAGATTGCACATGGTGGATGGTTCCTGGTGAGGAACAAAACATGAACAAGAGAACTAAACAGGGATTGCTTGGTGGGACATGCCAAATTGTTCAACAATCCCCTTTGAAGCTTTTTTTTAAAAAATGCAAGAGTAGAACATTCCACTGAGCTTTCTACTCCTAGCCATCTAGGTCAATGTATTATTATTTTTTGTATAATGAAGCTTGGTTATTTGCACACAGATGTTTCATTACCAAACTAGGTAACATCATCAGTGCTGGGAAGGAGTAGAGTTTGCAGAGATAAGGAGAAAGAGGAGGAGGACTGTAGGATCCTTAGTGCTCTCTGAATTTGATTATTTGCATGCAGTTTTATTACCCAACTAGGTAAAATTATCAGTGCTGGAAGAAGGTGGGGTTTGCAGAGATAAGGAGAAGGAGAAAGAGAAACAGAATGGGAGGAGGAGGAAGAGGAGGAAGAGGAAAAGTGTAGGGTCCTTAGTGCTCTTTGAGTTTGATTATTTGCATGCAGATGTTTCATTACCCAACTAGGTAAAATCATCAGTGTTGGAAGGGATTTGCTCTCTCTCTATATATATATATAGGTGGCCTGCCTGGTCAGTCTTTGTGGAAGTGTTCTTGGTGGGTTTTGATTATGCTGTTGTTTGTCTGAATTGGCAGTTCCTTGTTTGGAATATTGTCTACTGCTTAAAACAACAACAATACCTGAGTAAATAATAGTACTGAGCAGAAAGCAATGCTCCAAATCAAGGGACTACCAAGAATACTCCCACCAACCCTGAGAGAGTAAGCCACTGGTATAACAAACAGAAAGCAAACCAACTCCTTTCTAGCCCCGATGGTTGTACATCGAGGACTACCCGTCTTCTAGAGTAGATCTAGCAATAAAGGAGAATATTTGTAGCTCAGAATTGCAATGAGGAGTCCTTGGAGCTTAGTCCTCGGTGCCCTCTGAGCTTGGTTGTTTTCCTGCAAACATTTCATTCCCCAAACTAAATAACATTATCAGAGCTAACTAGAAATGAAATGTCTGCAAGAAAACAACCAAGCTCAGGGATCACTAAGGTCCTCATAGTCCTCTTCCTCCTCCTCTCCCCAAACACCCCTCCCTTCTAGCATTGATGATGTTACCTAGTTGGGTAATGAAACGTCTACAAGAAAACAACCAAACTTTTCCAGTTTGAGCCTCTTCAGCGACAAACCGAAACCTGGTCTCTGCGAGGCTTCGATCCGTGCTCGCCGCTGGAGTGCCCTGGAGTGCCCTGTCTCTGGTGTCTTACAAGACATCAATTCTTCCTCACTAATGATTGCCTGCTACAGGATAAAATTAATTTCTGGAAAATAGAGTAAGCAATTAATAGTCATTTTCCGTTGTTCTAGTTCAAGGAAGCTTAGGTAAAAAAAAATCCTCAGCAGTAATTTGGCAGCTGGATACTGGTTTGTCTCTTTAAAGTTAAATATAATATATTCTCTTTATGGCCAGGATGGTTCAGATGACAGAAATTGGGATAGAAAAATGAAGATTGTACTGAATTACAATAGGTGCTGCAACATCTATTAAATTTGATTGCTTTCCTAGCTTTGCTCAGTGCATAGTCTTGATAAAGCTTTTATCATTTTCTTTTAAGTTGGGTTCTGAGATCTAATGAGTGACAATTCAAAAACACACAAAGAAGATCATGCTAGCTGGGGAATTCTGGGAGTTGAAGTCCACAGGTCTTACCGTTGGCAAGGTTGAGAAACACTGATATATCGAGACTATAGGAGAGGCCCCATTAAAGAAGGATTGGGCTGGATTTCCTATCACTCATTTTCTTGATGGGAAAGTTAGAGCCTCAAGCATAGCCGACTTCCCTCTTCCCTAATTTTCTGCACAGCATTGCAAATAAGCTGCTTTCCAATTAAATCTGGCTACAAGCTGGGCTACCAGCCATATTGAGCTAACCTGAAACTGTCTGGTCTAATTTATGTCACAACTGGATGGTTTTATAAACAATTTAAATCAGTTTTACACCCAGGCTAGACCATTTTCTCCTTTCCTTTCCTTTCCTTTCCTTTCCTTTCCTTTCCTTTCCTCTCCTATTTTTCTTCCTTTCCTTTCCTTTCCTTTCCTTTCCTTTCCTTTCCTTTCCTTTCCTTTCCTTTCCTTTCCTTTCCTCCCCTTTCCCCTTTCAATTGTTAGAAGAAAATATCCTTCTGGGTTCAGTTCCAAGTGGGGAAAAAAACACTGGAAACATGGAGGCTGTTTGGAAAGATGGTTTAAAGGTGGACAGGACCATATGGCTTAGAGCTCCAAAGTGAAAAGGACGATCACATGCTTCAAGATGATGGATGAAGGAAAAGAAGAAAGGGGCAAGATGCTGAGAGACCCTTAGTTATATACCCTCTGTTGGGTCCCACCTTAGTGTTTCCTGTTCCTGTGCAAGAAATGTATCTCTTTGGCTGTCAGAATCCTAGGGGCGGGGTCTTAGCTAACTTTGTAGGCTTTGTCTGGACCACATGGCTTCACCTGAGTGTTGGCTAATACAACCTTCCTAGGTCAGGTGATGAGATGGGTAGAGGCCTTCGTTATGTAGAATACTGTGGCCCAGGCCTTAATGGCCCGCCCATTAACAAAGGTGGGGGGTGAGCTTCTGCCTCTCTGAATTTCTACTTTCCTTTTAGGGAAAATATTCTGCCTTTTTAATATATCCTAAAGTATTTCATTTTTCTAGGAGAGGGGTGGATGCTAACTCCTATACCTTTTCCTCTCCTTTCCCCTTTCTCCTGTCCCCTGTCCCCTTTCTTTTTCCCTCTCCTCTCCTTGGTTTTGATTCTTGGCAATTATCTTGTTAAGTCCCTGAAATTTTCTGGACAAGATTTTGAAAGTGGTTTGCCATTGCCTCCTTCCCAGGGCTGAGGAAAAGGGACTGGCCCAAGTCACTTAGTTGGCTTTGTGCCAAAGGCAGTTACCACCTCTCAGTTTCAACCCTGCTGCTTTAACCATTTACACCAAACCGCCTTTCCCCTGGAACATTAGAAAGTGCTTATTTGTTCCAATGAGTAAATGATGCCATTCAGGAAGCATAGAAGCGTTTGCACTAAACGGCAAAAATAGATGGACAACTATTACCCTTTCCATATGTGTGCTTCGTAGCACATACATACATCATAAATAGGCACTTTCCCACAACAGAATGAATTAAAGTCTCGTTTCTACGTCTTCTTGATTTAGGCAGTAAAAAAAGAAAAGGAAAATATTGGAGTAGGAATAAAGACTCCATCCCTTTAAAAGCTCAGTGCAGTGAGAAACCCAGAATAAAAAACGATCCCTCAAGACGTCAGCAATACATTTGGCCTACTGCTTGCATTCCCTCCAGCCTCCAGCCCCATTCCGGTTGGCTTTGAGAAATGTCACCGTGTCTATTGACTGTTTTTCCTTTCACCGGCCGGCTGGCTAGATATGATAAAGGGAGAGAATTGAGAAAGTCTCTCTGCTTTTATTTTGATTTGTTTTTGTTTTTATTGTTTCCCCTTCCTGGTGAGTTCATTGCTTTACCGATAAACTCTTGTTTTTACATCTGGATAGATTCTCTTCTCTCCAAATGTCACATCATTATTTATTAGTTCAACATATGCCGTCTCTATATTAGAAGGAGCTGGGAAGTATTCCAAGAGCTCCTGTCTGCAAAAATAGGAAAACCTTTATTTGGCTGGAGAGAGTAAAGAACGGAGAACCCAGTGATGGCAGTCAAAGAGGGTTAATTTATTCTCAGGAAATAAACACAGGGGTGGGAATCTCACATACACTAAGTTCTTTGCTCTCATATCTATCCAGGGTTGGGCTGCTGGAGGCTCGTAGGGGGTTCGGAAGATTCTCTAGCTAAGATTCTGTGCAGATCAGTTTCCCCGTGAGCCAGATCTAAGCACCCTGCAGGCCAGATCCTTGAGTTTGACACCCCTGCTCTAGCTAATAGGCTTTCCAGCCTCTTTCTCAGGCATGCCAAGAGAATTGAGCCAGGCATACTGACCATGTTCGTATAAGAGGGAACAAAGCTAGCGTGAACCACAGTTCTGTGTATGGCATTCATAGCTGAACTTTGAGAGAAAAATATTGGAAAGAAAAACCAATTACCTGTCCCCAGGATCCTCAGTGCAGTGTATAATTTAAAACTATGCAGAATATAAACTTGTAATAAAACCAGAAACAAAACATTCATTTAAAAACCTGTATTATGATCCATCAAAGCTCTGGTGAAGGCATGCGATTTTTATTAGGGATTATACCTTCCTAGGAGAGAATACTGTGATCACAGAGCAGTTTTGTGTCATGTACCTATCAATCTAGCTTGTCTTCATGATGTGATGCTCAACAGGGCCATTGCATATCATAAAATGTGGGAGTTAGAAAGGGCTCTATAGGGCATTTAGTTCCATCACAGTGATGGGAAATACCTTTCAAATATCCTGGCTTCATGCCATTCAAAAGTTTTGAGAGGAAAAGTGATATTCTGAAAGAACTTGGCAAACACTGAAATCTGGTCTCTAAAACATGCCCCAGGCCATATTGCCTGCTGTTTTTCTACACATTTAGCTCCCAAAATCTTTCCAAGGGTAACTATGTGTTAATCATGTCACAATAGCCTAAGGAGAGATAATTATAGCATTAAAGGAATAAAACGGAGGAACAGAGGAATTATGAGTTAAGTAAGCAGTATAATTTCTTCATTATTTCCAGAGTTTAGGGATGAGTGGACCTCCTTATATATTCAAAAGGTATTTATGAGGCTCAAGATCTGGTAGATTATGATGCTGTATTAAATGGGGGATATTGAGAATAAAGTATCTGGGTTCTCATTGGAACCTTCTACTCATGCATATGGAACATATGGAGAGAGGTTGTTTTCAGCTTTAAAAAAACTCATATTCACTCCTAATCAACATTTTTCTCCCTTAGAGTAGTAAGTAGCCCTGCTGTTGACAGTAGACCATTATGGTGGGAGCAACTGTGGTCTAGGAAGACCACAAAGAAGATTCTAGGGTTTGTGTGTTCTCTTTGTCTTAGTTTGTATTTCTTGGATTAGACTGACTGTTGGGTTGATGCATTAAAAAAGCAAAGAAAATGAAGAATTAAGGGCATTTTGCAGGCAGAGCTAGGGGCAGAGTTAAATGCATCATCAGCTTAGAATCAGTACATTCCCATAAATAATCCAAGTCAGTGGTGGGATTCAAATCTTTTTACTACCAGTTCTGTGGCTTGGTGGGCTTGGCAGGGAAAGGACACTGTAAAATCTCCAGTCAGAGGTGGTATTTACCAGTTCTCCGAACTACTCAAAATTTCCACTACCGGTTCTCCAGAATTGGTCAGAACTTGCTGAATACCACCTTTGATCCAAGTCTAACCCATCTTGAATTAGATTAATGTCAGGCACAAAAGCTTCAAGGCCATACATTAAGTTGCAGTTCTAATATTTATTGCTCAAGCCTATAGACAAGAATCTACTCAAGTAAACTTCAACACTAAATTGGTGCCAGATAAAGATCAGTAGAAATCAAGAGGGGTTGAACTTGGACCATTTGTGGGAACAAAATGAGTTAGATGATGATGCACTTAATTCTACCAGTTCAGCCAGCTCATCTCCTACACATTTGCACTCTTCTTCTACCCTTTCCCCTTCATTTGACAATTCTAAACTGTCATTAAACTGTCATGTTGACCGTGTGGCTAACCAATGGGCTTAGAAATGTTGCTTCCATTTCACTTTAAGGCTGTGATATTTTTATTATTTTTATTTATATATTTCACTATGATGATTCATCACCTTAAGAAAGCAGAAATGTTCACTAAAATGGAGATTGTATAAAATCATTGTGGGGTTGGCCAGGGAAGTACATGTATTTCATGACTGAACATGATTTGGCACTTGAATCAAACCATACATGGAATTAGCTTGATTTTTCTTTTACTTCAATTTCAGTTGTGTCAGATCAACAGTCTGAATCAAACTGAAGGCGGGAATTGGATCAAAGCTGATTTGCCCCTCCATTCTTGGAAGGCATGTTCAAATAATTAGCCTTGTCATGGAATATGCACCTGCAGAAGCAGAGGGGAAGGATTGACCAATTCAGACATTTCCAGGAAGAGACCCGGAATGAGATTGCACAGTCCCACGTTGGAGGGGAAAATGGGGGCAGAGAGGTTCAAGGCAGCCACACCCTAGAATCTCTCAGGATATTTTGAGTAGCTTAGAAAATTATAGCTTTAGTTTGGCAAGATTCTGTCTATTAAGTGTAAGCAATTGAAGGATTGGACTTGATTGGATTTCACTATCTCATCTTTGACTCGAACTTGACACCTTCCATAGGGTGTGCTGTCTGAACATTATGCTTATAAAGACAGAAAGCCTTGTTTTGAGCATCTGGTACGCACATGTCTTGCCCTGCAGGATAGTACCTGAACTGAGTTGTTTCTGGCTTCTTTCTACTCTAAGGCCAGGCACATATTTAAAGTTTATAAAACAGCAGGGCCACTTTGGTTCACATCTATCATTTCTGGAAGGTATCCTATGTCCTAACTGGTATCCAAACTTCCCCGCTGTGTTACAATCATTTTCATGCCAGTGGTCGCACTGTGCTGCATGCACTGAGCCAATTGGGTGAGACAGCTGCTGTGAAAATTACGACTGGAAATCCGTAGGTTGGTCTTTGCTACCAGGCTGCTGAAACTCCATGGGGAGACTTCAATCTTGATCTGAAAAGAGAACTCAGCAGGCCAAAGGAGAGGGTGATGTTATTTGCCCTGCAGCGCAGCATATAACGAAACCTAACATACTACATACCACTGAGTGTATGCTAGACAAAACTGTGTTCTTCTTTGTGGAAATTCATCTTGTAGTCTATAGTAAGATAAAGGTAATGGCATATTTATGGCCAGTGGCAGGATTCAAAAATTTTTATTACCAGTTCTGTGGGTGTGACTTAGTGGGCATGGCAGGGGAAGGTGACTGCAAAATCTCCATTCCCTCATCACTCCTGGAGGAAGGTTGCTGCAAAATCTCCATTCCCAGTAACCTTCCAGCCCCGTTCTCCTGTGCAGAGCAACAAACAAAAAGCCAGCCAATCAGCTGGGACTCGAGAGGTGGAGAATAGATGGGGACAGGGACAGTCAGAGGTGGTATTTGCTGGTTCTCCCATCTACTCAAAATTTCCACTACCGGTTCTCCAGAACTGGCCAGAACCTGCTGAATGCCACCTCTGTTTATGGCAGTGGTACTGATGATGAGCAGGAGAAGGGGAGGGTTACTGAAAGAAAATGGGAGGAAAAGGGAGAGCGATATATAGCATATAAAATTCTGTGTAGGAAAGATGGAGAAATAATAATAATAATCACAGACAGGCACCTAACACCCCAGACTTAACAATTATCCATAAGAAAAACAAAGTGATTTTAAAAAGTCTAAACACCATCAACTGTCCACATCTGCCTATTTTGGGAAGGACTCAAAAATGTGAAATCCAGTCTAAACACTTGGCTAGCTGTGCCCTGAACCACCACAAAATACAAAGATTTGCAGTAGAAGTCAAGGTCTGCTCTCAGAATATTTATTATGATGAAACCTTATTAGCATAGAAATTTGAACCAAAAGGTCTAAATGGAAAATATTTGATCTGAATTTGAATATTCTGGACAAGCTGCCTTGCTTTTCTCCGCATGGCACCATCAGCAGAAACGTTCCAAAGATTATTCTAGCCTTCTATATCGATATATTATATTTGCTTTTTTATGATAAAAAAAAAAGTTCACAGGTGATTAAAAATAGTTGCTTGGCTTCCCTGCTGCCTTAACTATCATGGATATTTTGGAAAACAAAGAAAATGTCATATTAAACGCCATATTTCAAAGCATTAAATGCACTCCTTTCTTCCTGACAATAGAGCAAGTATGATTGCAAGACACACAATACCTCATATCAGAGGCTATATTACCCTTTTCCAACAAGATGGCTACCAGCTAGAGGGGAGGGGGGAAATCTCTGAGGTAGAAAAATGTCATTGGCTTTTCTTTTCTTTTCTTTTCTGCCAAAAGCAGAAATCAGCATATATCTTTGAGCTTTCAACTCTTTTCTTGCTTAGCATAAACACCACATGAGGCATCTCTCCTGCAGTCCACAGAACTGGCTTCGGTGTTGGACCTTGAAATAAGCTTCTACCCATCTGTCTTCAGGAAAAATAATAAGAACATGCCATCAAAGGCAGAGACAGAATCAACAGGGTTTTTATCGTTCATTGATTCTTCCACACTACGTTGATCTCCTGGCCTTTTTTTTTTTTTTTTAAAGAAAGGCAACCAGGATGTGATTTCTTCTAAATATTGTCACTTGACTTGATTTTGTGATGGTGAAGTGCCTCATTGAATATAGTTTTCAGTGTGCTTGCTCCCTGTGCTCAAGTGATTATGGATGCTAAGTGACATGTTCACTTTTCTGATTGCTTTCACTGGAGTGTTTCAATAAATACATCCAGGATTATTTTGGTAAACACCAGAAGATTGAAAGGGAAAAGCCACCATTGAGAAGGGTGATACTTCAACACTGTCTTTACTCACTGTGGGGTTTTCCACAGTGTGTGGACCATCACCCACAATCCAGGAATTGTGCTGACAGAGGATTGTAGGAGTTGAAATTCAGCCCATCTGGATGGTATGAACTTCAGGAAGCCTAATGGATGCAGGCAGGAACTTGACGTGGAAGAAAATGATCAGGAAAATATGTTTTCCTTCTGTGAACCCCTTTCCAATTCAGAATAATATCTGGGCAATTGGTTCTACAGACAAGAGCCGACAGAGATTGAGAGGGCAGCTCCGTTGGCCTTGGAGAAAACTGGGGAAGGGCAGGGTCAGTCCAGGCAAGGCTTTTCTGAATTAGTAAGGTCTGTAGACAGGGCGGAGCAGGAGAGACAGAGCTCAGGAGAAGAACAAGGACTATCCCCTCCTGATCCTAGAACAAGGAGGGAAGAGAGAAGGCGAGATCATCAAGGCAGACTGAGGCTGCGAGGGAGGCCCCGCCCCCTTCCACAAGGCACACCTGGGGACTGAGATGTAAGGAAGTGCCGGTGGGAGGGGCATTTGCAAGGGACAAGCGTTGAATCTGTGGAGCCTCGTGTGCACTTGCCGACGCCTGGAGATTGCTGTACGTTGTCTTGTGAGGCTTGCCTGGTTTGCCTGCTTTGCTGAACTTCTTTCTCTGGTTGCTGTTCGGGCTAACCTGGCTTATTGGCTGCTGGCCCTGGTTGCTGTTCGGTTAACCTGGCTTACTGGACTACTTGCAACCAGTGAATGTGGAGACATTTGGGGGCACAGTTGGAGCAGTAAAGGGGAGCTAGACCTGTTATCTGATTGTGTTGCTTTCGTGCCACGCCCTGGGTCATCACACCTAAAACATCTTCTCAACTGGAAAGATGATGGCAATAGCAGGGAGGAAGCAATTTTTCCCTAGGTCACTTAATTTTGCCCAGAAGACCCAAGACATGGAATTAAGGATAAAAAAACAAATTAATCTGAACAAATGTGGAATCAAATTGGTCTTCTGGTTCCTTCTTTGTAAACAGCAGCAAGTGGGCTCACTCTCACTGTGGGGAAAACAAATGGAAAAAGGACAATGATTTATGAAATCTGGATTTGGATCCAGGAATTGATCAGCCACCAACAAATCTCATCTCTCGTTTGTCTTGTTTAAGCGTGTCTGAATAGATGGTTTGAATATTCTCAGCGACTCTTGTCAGCGTATGCCCTCTTTTGATCTCTTTCTGATGATTCATTCCCTTTAAGTTCGATTGACTCTGCATTAATCTGCCAATTATATTTCCTACTTTTTGTGCTGAAAACCAACACTTTAGATTTGCTTTTATTAATATTTAAGAAATTCAAAGTACAATAGGTATTCAGCTTATGCAACAGTCTCCTCAGGCCTATTTGTGAATGAGCCATTAATACCATGTCATCGGCATATAAAAGGGTATTAATAAATTTATCAAGAATCTTTGGCATATGCAAATCTACTGCATGCAGGAATCCTGGTAAATCATTGACATAGAGATTGAAAAGCATTGGGGCTAAAATGCACTTTGGTACTAATCAATACTGTACAAAAGTAGATTTTAGTTAATTGCTATAATTTTTAAATTATGGCCATCACGTATATACTGTATTGCAAAAAAATGAATTACATTTAAGATTTTCTAAATCCCGCATTTATTAGTCAATTAAAAGATGCCTTAAATGGGAAAGACCGTGAACTTGCCAGTCTCCACCGCCAGTTTGATGGGGTGCACTCAGAGCTTGGAGAAACCGTCAGAGTGAAAGAAATGGCTCTGAAGGAAAACAGAAGATTACAGGATGATCTAGCCACAATGACTAGAGAAAACCAGGTATAAAATAATTAATACAGTGCACATCGTGATTTATTTTGTACCAGTAATCATATATACAAAGGATGTGATACCTCTTCTGAAACATCATTGTAACTAAAACAATGTCAACGTTGGTTTTAAGTAAAGTAAAATAGAGGTAGTCCTCATTTAATGATGATAATTGAGATTGACAGTTCCATTTCTAAGCGATGTCATCAAATGTGACGCCATGTGACCACACCAAGCTATGATGGCAGTTATGGCAGTTTCAGTTGCTGTGATTAGGCCAATCATGTGATCATCATTTGCCACTTGGTATCAACTTCCCCATTGTTTCTGCTTGTTGGAAGGCCGCAAATGGTGATCGCATGACTGTGAGGCACTGCTATGTTATAATTGCAAACTGGTTGCCATGTGCCCGAATCAAGATCAGGCTGCAACAGCCAGAAGTAGGAAGATTGTCATGAGTCCCCTGGGTTCAGCACCTTTATTACAACGGAATGGTTGCTGCTGTTGTTCAACTACAACTATCTGTATTACATATTTTGGAGTGTGAAGAGTTTTTGGTAAGCATTTTACTTTGTTTGTAATCCTGTTTTTTTTTAGTTCTAGATTCCAATATCATACTCTCCAATAGGAATTGGAATCTAGAACTAAAAGAACTATTAATATCCCAGGTTATCTTCCTAAAAAAAGTATTTTGCTTGTAAGTTTTCTAAATTTTATGAGTTTGTAGATCCTATATAAAGCTACTTACAGCTTGAGTGCCAGATATTTAAAAAGATGTATTGTTTAGAACAGGGTCTCCAACCTTGGCCACTTTAAGACTTGTGGACTTCAACTCCCAGAATTCTTCAGCCAGCAAAGCTTAAAGTGGCCAAGATTGGAGACCCCTTGTTTAGAAACAATCTTGTCATTTGATTATTAATTATCAAATAAATTATACCAATTGGGAATTGTGTATGTTTGTAATAGTAGTGCATCTTTGAAAAAAGAAAATTTTCCTAATGTTTAATGGCAAACTTGAAGATTAAAATGAAGGATTCTTCATATTTTCATTCAGCAGTCATGGACTGTGTACCTAGTGAGGTTCAGATATGTAGTTCAATCACAGTGAAGAAGAATAGAGACCAGTATAGGTAATCCTCATGGTCACATGATCATATTTTGGGCCCTTGGAAACCATCTTGTATTTACAATCATTTGCAGCATCTTGTGATCACTTGACTGCTGTTTTCAGCATTTTTTTTTGCTAGTTTCTGAGGTTTACTTACGGTTCCCGGCAAAAAAACACCCATTGAGTTTAATGGATTCACTTAATGACTGCAGTGTTCACTTATCACAGCAATCATTTAACAACTTCCACAAAAAAGGTTGCAAAAGCAAGCACAATCACACAATGACCCACTTAACAATCCCCTTGACTTAATGACTATAATTCTAGGCTCAATTATGGACATAAGTCAAGGACTGTATACAACTCCTATCAAATGGCTGTAGTGAATTCTTGTTCCTTCCTCGCCTTTCACTTCTGACCACTCTTTTTCTAGCATTCCAGCTTGAACATGTATTTCTTGGTTCGCTAACTATGATAGCTAAATTGGAAAATCTCCATTCCAGGTGGGG
>JANHFN010003255.1:27777-43466 GCA_032468175.1 Toxicocalamus goodenoughensis
TTTGAGGAACCACACCCAATTACAATTTTAGCATTCTCTTAAAGAGACAGTATTAAATGTCTATCCTGGTTTGTATATTTCCAACCTAACTGTTAGGTGACTATCAATTCCTAACAAGGCTGACCTGACTAATTAAACTTATTAACCCTTTCTTTTTTCATGTTGGAATAAATGCCAAAAAAGAATCTGGAAAGAAATGGAAGAACAGCAAAACCTGGCAGGCATGAAAAAGAATTTGCAGCACAGGTGGCACCTTTTTCCACAATTCCATCTGAAGATCATGAAGATCCAAATGAAGAATGGAGGATTCTGAAAGAGAACTACAAGTTAAAGGGAAAGTATTATTGAAAACTTTTGGATACTTGGAACATGCTGTGTACAGGTAGTCCTCAATTACAATTGAGCTCAACATTTCTGATGTTAAGTGAAACATTTGTTAAGTGAATTTTGCCCCATTTTATGAATTTTCTTGGCACAGTTGCTAAGTGAATCGTTGAAGTTGTTAAATTAACAACACCAACTGTGAGTTTGGCTTCCCCATTGACTTTGCTTGTCAGAAGGGTCACAGAAGGTGATCATCTTACTCCAGGACACTGCAACCATCATAAATCTGAATCAGTTCCCAAGCATTTGAATTTTGATCACATGACCATGGGGATGCTACAGTGGTCATAAGTGTGAAAAATGGTCATAAGTCATTTTTTTCAATCCATTGTAATTTTGAACAGTCACTAAATGAACTGTTTTAAGTTGAGGACTACCTGTATTATCTATGGGAAGGGCTTTTGGTGAGAGACAAATTTCACGAAAGTATGGGAAGAATGTTTGGAAGACACCTTGCTCAGGTTTTCTGGTGGGTTTTAGACTAAAACTGAAGAGGTGGGAGATCAATACCCAGAAACACACTCACAGCATAATCTCAAAGTATTAAATGTTAAATAAGGAAGGAAATGCTAAGAAGGAAGGGGTGCTCATGAATCACCAGAAGATGAACAGGCACATTTGAGAAAAGCCACTGCTAAAGAGCTCAAATGCCTGGATACCAGTGCACAGAGTACAGGCTACAAATAGGGAGAACCTGAAAAAACAGACCTAACAAAATGAAGTATACTGTAAGGTGGGTACTGGCAGATCCAAAAGCACTCTTCCTTATGTAAAAAGCATTATTTCAGATTACAGCTTTGCACATTAAAAAATAATAACTAAAGATAGTTGAAACCTAGAACACCTCCTGCTTTCATGAGCAGAAGAACAGCAGTAGGACTGCATGAGCTCTTAAACAGGTTCCTCTACAAGTAGCTTGTCCTTCCTTTCTTTGTGGTTCTCTGGAGCCAATGCATGGCGTGATGAGAGCAAAAGCCACCTTGGGATGAATGCCAAAAGAGCTGTAAGGAGTGGAAATTTCTGTTTATTTTTTTCTAGATAAGAATAGAAAGCCTAATACACCCGTTTCTACTCCATGGCTCAAAAGACAAATTACGAAACTGCACAAAGGTTTTGCAAATGTTTATATACTGTAGCACAAAATAAGGATGTCCTGCTTGCCTAAAAGAGAGCTGTTAATGGATAGAGTTAAAGGTGTATCTCAGGATGATTGAAAGTCAATTGGAATAGTTCTAATTTCCCAGCAGGAGGTAAAATTAGTAGCAATAACAAAATGTGTGTTTATTACATGTTTATCCTGTCATAATTATACAAAACTCCTAGTTATTTCCAGTATTAACATCAAAAGGTATAAAAAATATAGAAATAGCATCAGTTACAATAGAAGATCTGGTCTGGGTGGACTTGTGTTAATCAGTTGCCTTTCCGTCTGTACAGTTTTTATTGCCTTTCAGTAAAGGCTTTATACAGTTCCACTAGCTTGGTACAGGATTATATTATAGCATCTTGTCTGTAATAAAACAAATGCACTGTTGACAGGCTCAGTGTGCAGCAAGAGGGAATAGTAGGTAAAAGATCTGCTTTCTGAGCCTCCAGACTGCTTATGTCTCTGCCTTTGTCCCTCCCACCAAATTTGCAACTGATCTTACTTTGCAAAAAACAGAGCTGCTCTGTCCATCTTTTAATACAGGGCACCCTTTTTGCTGCAGTTATTTCAAATTGACTCAGCAATCCCACGTGTTCACAAATGGATCATGAGAAGATCTGTGTGGCATGGAGAGTTTGAGAGTTTCAATTTGTCAGAAATCCTCTGTGGTTCTAGGGAAATCCAGTGAGATGGTTCCCTTTTAGTTTCTCTGCTCTGCTCTGCTCTATCAGCTGCTTAATAGAGCGCAGGCTTTGTGCAGATGAAGTGCCAGATTCATTTTCAGTTCACAGGACTAAGGGGTAGTTGATGTCCATTGTCCCTGTCTGAATACAGACCATCGCTATATCAGAGATCTGCTAGAAGTAATGCTAACAGATCTTGATGGCAGTGATCCAGATGACAAAAAAAGGCCAGTACTTTTTCTATCTCTTTTACAGCACAGATTGGGTCACCTTAGTGAGGAGAGTAAACCAGGTTCCTCTGGGAAAGCATTTGACTTCAGGGGGAGCCTGGAATCCCTGCAGAGCACATCCCCAATTAGATTGGGGGTCCCAACCCAGTATGGCTTTATGCTGTAATGGCGGGTTGGAGAGAATCAAATACCTCCCATGGACCAACAGGCCTAGTGAGTGGAAGCTGGCTTATCAGTATTGATTGAAGGAGGAGGCCATATTGGTCGGAACGGCTTCAGAAGAACAGCACACAGTGTGTTAGCAACCACTTGAACAGCGTGTGCATAGTAGTATAGAAAGCAAAGGGAAGGCTACTACACGATATATTTCCCAGGAAAATCATGATAATGGCAGGAAAAAAAATAGGGTTGCCAACATGATTGCCAACATCCGATGGCGGATATGGCAGAAAAAGGAGAAGGAGAAGGAGAAGAAGAAGCCAGATTCACTTTAAAACCATGTTACTCACTTAATACGTGATGTGCTTAGCAAAGGACGTTTAGGACTCAGTTGTAATGATAAGTCAAGGACTACCTGTATGATCAGTGGCTTAAAGAGATTGCTTACCCCCTGCCTTAGTACCAACAATAAAGACATTGTGCAATTTCTATCTTATCTAGGAATGCTACAAACCTATCACCTTCGTTTTACCTGGGTATTCTTTCGAAGGCAGTGGGTTATTGTGTTTAAAGATACTTCTGCATCTGTATTTTTGTTAGGCCTGCCATATCTGGCCCATAGAAGAATCTGCTGCCATCTCATGGTAGTCTGATTTTTTTAAAGCCAAGATATGGTTTGCTAAAATCTTGTCCTTTTTTATGGAAAATGCATTCATCACCTCTATGTGCCTAGAAATTAATGAATTTCTTCCCAATTCCTCAAAATTCCATGTCTGAATTGGCCATCACAGAGTGACCTTCTCTGTCATTGTCATCATGTTCTGGAATGTTTGTATGGATATGATAGGAATCGATACATTTGGGTGACTAACATTCTAAAAATACTTTTCTGCACTATCTCTCAAGATCAATATATGCGTTATACAGCGGTAGATGGATCTGTCTTAGCTGTGAGGTACAAATTTCTCAGGGAATTGCATTGTTCTTTCTTTAAAAAGTATATATTTTGAAAAGTGCATTAAATAATATATTTTGAAAGCTTTTTAAACTTTTAAACAAAAATCCTTAACTACATTAAGTTCTTATCCAGAAGAAAAGCAATATACATAATTATAACATAACATTACACAAATAACTTCAAATATATGTAGGCATCCCTAAAAAGATATTGCATGTTGCGTTAAATTCATATTGTAGTATTTAAATGTTGCACTCATTTGCACGTTTTACGATATTATGGACACATGTTAAAACATAAAATAAATGACTACATTTCTTATTTCTCAGGATAATACTTTCCAATCTGAAAGACAGGTAGGTAGGTAGATACCTTAGGCAGGTAAGTAAGTATGATAGGTAGGTAAGTAGGTTGATTTTTATTTTACTATGGACAGTTATTATGAAAATAATTAATCAATACTTTAGTCAATATCTTGATTATATTCCATTTCCATTATACTTATTGTACTTAAATAGATACAAGTTCCTCTACTTCATTCCAGCTGCTCATTAACACATATTTCCATGTTCTCTTTTTGTTGCAACAGTGGCTCAACTCTGCCCTCATTAATTAGCAACAATAATGTGTACTTATCCTTGTGTGAGATAAGCAAGTTGCTATTACATAGGTAAAAGTGATATGTGATAGCAAAATAGCCGTGAAAGAAACTGAAAGAATTATACTGTGGAAATACAGATGTTATTTAACTTCACAGCAGCCATTGCTGTCATTTTCTTTACACTCTCTCTCTCTCTCTCTCTCTCTCTCTCTCTCTCTCTGAAACAGGAAGAAGCAGCTTCCAATTTCATTTGCAGCAAATTTAGTATTTGCTGTTCTCTATAATTACAAAAACTCATTTTTCCTATTATCCAGTCTTTTTCTAATCATTGAAACAACAAACCATAAGTGCATTTTCTGTTTTATGCAACAATTATATGAAGGATCTGTGTTCAACATAAATGTAGATACTGGCTTTTCTCTCATCAAAGAAGTTTAGTCATCTCTGCGAATTCAATCTTCTTCCATTTAATCATGCATTCTTTCACCTGTTCTTCTATCTCATATTTCAATAAAAGTGTATACATTTTAGCAATAATATTAATAAAGAGTTCAAACTCAGTTTTATCTTGTTCAAAACCATAAAATCTTTGATCCAGTTTAAATATTTCTGATAATTGTACATATATATCTACTTGGCAGATATATTTTTCTATTATCAAATCTTCTCTTGATTTTATTTTACAGCCCCTGTGACAAAATTCTACAACATCACAATAATTAACCATTCATGTTTATTTGTCATTTCTTGTCTATAGAATGCTTCTTGTGCTGAAAGCCATAATGATACTTTCAGACACAACCTATGTTTATATTTATTCCATACTCACAGGTTTTCTTGTCAAATAGTTTTCTGCATGGTGTCTAACAAATAAGCAGATGTGCAATTTAAACATGAAGCAGAATACAGAATCGTACAATATGAATGTATCACATTCATATTGTATCAAGGAAGACTTGGACAACACAGCATAACTGAACTGCTACTTGTGAAAAAGTCTTTTCAGAGATAGTTGCCTGCTTCCATATTGTCTGAAAGGTCACTCACTGTCTTCTCATGCTTAGCCCTAGTTAATTTACTCATTTCAATCACGCAAGCAATTGTCTAGATTCAGATGACCAACAGATCTACAATTCCTTTGAGAACCTGAGGAACGTGTTCTGGATGCTCTTGCAAATGGTTTTAGGAAGTTAGAGAGATTACCCATTCAGAAATGCTATACAGAAATGTAGCCTATTGTTACTGTTGTTAGTAGCGAAGTCATGTCCGACCCATCGCAACCCCATGGACAACATTCCGCCAGGCCTTCCTGTCCTCTACCATCTTCTGGAGTCCATTTAAGCTCACACCAACTGCTTCAGTGACTCCATCCAGCCACCTCATTCTCTATCGTCCCCTCCTTCAATTGCCTTCAATCTTTCCCAGCAATAGGCTCTTCTCCAGTGATTCCTTCCTTCTCATTAGGTGGCTGAAGTATTTGAGTTTCATCTACAGAATCTGGCCTTCTAAAGAATAGTCAGGGTAGATCTTCTCTAGGACTGACCGGTTTGATTGCCTAGCAATCCAAGGGACTAGCAGGAGTCTTCTTCAGCACCATAGTTCAAAGGCTCAATTCTTTAATGCTCAGCCTTTCTTATGGTTCAACTTTCACAATGATACATTGCAACTGGGGAAACCAGCCTATTACAAAGCCTATTATTCAACCTATTACAAATGGATTGACCCAATGGACTGAAATGGCATTAGTGATTTCCTCCCTTCTGCTTCTACTTATCTTTGCCTTTTTTCTGGGTAGATGTGTGCATTTCAGAGGTGCTATTCAGCAGATTCTGACCAGTTCTGGAGAACTGGTAGCGGACATTTTGAGTAGTTCAGAGAACCAGCAAATGCCACTTCTGACTGGAGATTTTACAGTATCCTTCCCCTTCCACACCCACCAATCCACGCTCACAGAACCGGTAGTAAAAAAAATTGAATCCCACCACTTACAACAAAATATTGGGCCATACCCACCCATCAAAGGTTGAGGTCTAAAGAGGGCCCAGAAGGAATTTGGGCATTTTAATTTTATTGGGTACCAGTTTTCTAATACATGCATATATTACATTAATCCCTTTCTTTTGGAAGAAACGTTTATGTAAATTTCAGAAAAATAGTGAAGAAACAGTGGGAAAAGACATTAAAGACAGACTATAAGAAAAATGTCAGGGGAATTTAATCCAGCACCAGTTGAGGTGCTTCTCGATCTCTCTGCACCTTTCTGCTGCTATCATATGTATA
Source organism: Toxicocalamus goodenoughensis (assembly GCA_032468175.1). Lineage (NCBI taxonomy): Eukaryota > Metazoa > Chordata > Lepidosauria > Squamata > Elapidae > Toxicocalamus > Toxicocalamus goodenoughensis. The sequence continues at coordinate 34,220 of JANHFN010003255.1, forward strand.
TGTGGCTGACCAAATTGCAAATCAGTATGCCATGTGAATGTAGCCACTATAAGCTCTCAAGAAGATTTTGGGGTTTATATATGAGAAAATGCTCTTTCAGATAACCAGTTTCAAAGTTATGGAACTGTTCTGACTGGGGTGAATGTGTTGAAGATGCCTTTTAAAAACTGCTGCATCAGGAGATTTATTCTAGAAAATTAAACTTGCAATTTCTCAGATAAACCACAGAGAGCAAGCATCTTTAGCAAGTTCCTGGCAGCTGCCCCAGGAAGTTGCATTCTGCTGCAGGGTCAATCTTAGCTATCTATTGCTCCTATCTCTTCCTGCTTGTTATTTTCTCTTGATATTTCCAGTTAAGATATCCTTCAGTAGATGCCATTCACTATGGGCAGCCTGCCATATGGAAGTTTCACAAGTGACAAGCTCTCCAGCTGAGGTTGAAGCAACTGAGAAGAATGTGGAGCCTTGGCCAAGACTCAGAGCATCTTTGTTTTGTAGGGACTTGCAGACTAATTCCTGTGTCAAATAAAATTAAGCCTCAGTGGACAAATGTATTCTGGGCACTCTATTCACAGTTCTGCCTCCTAAAAGCAGTGTTAATGCTAAATCTTCCTTGGGCTATAGGAGTTGTAATGGTTTCTGGCCAGAAGTCTCCTTGATTGCCAAAAAACTGCAGAAGGCCTTCTAATAATATGGACATTCTGATTTAAATTTTCATGATTTGAAAATTTCAGTGGGATTAAAGAATAGCAATAATTGTATTTTTTACCCTCACACAAACTTAAGTTAAACCTATTTCCAGGCTTATTCTGGCATTTTAAATGTTCTTATTTTGATAACATCACTGATAATGTTTGTTTATCTTCCTATTTATCTTGTCTGTTTTTAATCCAAATTATGGATTTAGAGGATCAGATGCCACTCAGAGTCCATTTGATTAGAACAGTTTATATACTAAATAAGTGAACAAAAGGAAAGAAAGGAAGAAGGGAAGGGAGGGAGGGGGAGGGGGAAGGCAGAGAGAGGAAGGAAGGAAGGAAGGACTGATTTGCACTGCTGAATTTTGACATAATATTCCAAGGTACTTTGAGTGTCTAAACAAGGTGGTCTTTGCAAGCTATGGGCCACAAGTTGATTAACCTTGTCAAAATCCCAGTAAGTTTAAAGATTCATAAGAACTGTTAGTTTCCTTGCCATACATATCTTTAGCTAGAGTTACCGGTAATTGTTATACAGCTTCACAATCTGTTACCATCTAGGTATGTTTGTCCAACTCCTTAAGTTCCCAGCCAACTTGGTTAAAGGCAATTTGTTCAGATTCGCAAGATTTTTTTTTAAATTGGGTAAATTTCCTTTTAAACAAGGTAATATCAGAGGTTATACATTCTGTTATAGCACAAGCAATCTGGATGTCTAGTAGTTTCAGATTGTTTCATTTTCTATCTTTGGCATATAGACCTCTCATTCAGCCAGTCAGACCAGTTTTACTGTGCTTTTTCCACTTCATAAAGAATGACATCATTTTTATGATGGCCGATGAAATCTCTTTGTCTACTGCCCATTAATTAGCATGACTTGTCAATGCCAAAAGGAAATTTTGAACTGGATTGCCAAATAAATTTTAATAATTTTTGAGACCAGATAAAGTTTGCCTCAGAGCCAGTTTGGTATAGTGATTAAGGTATTAATCGAGTTATAAACCTGGAGACTGTGATTTCTAGTCCTGTCTTAGGAACCAAGCCAGATAGGTGATCTTGGGGCAATCACTCTTTTTCAGCCCTAGGAAGAAAAAAGGCAATGACAAACTAGTTCTGAAAATTTATTTTAGTTTGTAGTTTAAAGTTTGACTCTGAAATGTAGTAAATATATTTTTTTTAAAAAAAGAGAATAAGAAGGAAAATTGTAGGGACTAGTCCAGGCAGTCACCAAGAGTTAAAGCTGACTCTAAGGCACACAAAAAAAATCATACTCTATCATTTCTTCATGATAATTTTTATCAACCAATGCTACAAAACCTTTTGAGGCAGAGGAGCTGTTTTCTGCCTTTGAAGTTGACTTTAAATAATACCATGCCAGGGCCCATCTAAATAAACCTTGTAAAGTTGTATCCGTCCTTGCTCAGAGTAATGCAGTTGAGAATCTTTAGGGGTGAATTTTGGTAGTTGAAGATTAGTAATCGTTAAAATATACATTCTGCCATTGGCTTTAGAGTGACCCACAGTTAGTAAAACATGATAGTTGCAATTAGAAATATTAGGCATATACATTCTGAAATGCTGAACAATATTATCAGAAGCAGGTTTCTTAGAATGATGGTGATGATAGTTTTGTCAAATAAAGTTTCATGGGAAAAGAAAATAAGCAGGTAAATTAAAGTATACCAATATATTTACTGTAGAAAATATATTATTTTGTCTAGTCCCTATGTGCAGGAAATGAATGCAACAAATAACTTAAGATGGCCTAGGCTTTGCTTCACATGTAGACCGAAGAAAGTCTGAAAAAAATGCAAGTTTATAACAAAAAGAACTTGGCAAGGGGAAGAAAAGGAAATATTTGTCTCACAGAGACAATCTGTTTTGCTGAATTGTAAAATTTTAATTCCAAGTTCAACATTCCAAAAGATGTGGGCGGGGAGAATATAAATGCTTTAATATTCGCAATATAAAAAGTATTTACTGTAAAACAGTTCCAGTTTTTTTAAAATAAGATATTAACATCATTTTATGATGATACTACCTGTCATCCTTCACCTCTAGCCAAAACTGCCTAATGTCAGAATATCTGATCTGGAGTGAAAGTGACATTTTCTCCCTTCTGCCAACAAAACCATAGTTATACATATGACAAAGTTTTCCAACCTTTGCAACTTTAAGATGTGTGGGACTTCATCTCCTAGAATTCCCCAGCCAACCATGGTGGCTGGGGAACTTTGGGAATTGAAGCTCACACACCTTAAAGTTGCAGAGGTTGGGAAACCGAGATATATGTTGTGTGGTGATTTAGCACCCATTGAGATAATTGGGAAGGGGCACATGACAGAGGGCAGTATAATCCTACAACTTTTGCAATGTCCTGCCGCTCCTTAGATTTCTGCTGATTCTCTGAACACCAAATAATATGGGCTGATTTGCATTACTGACTTGCCCCAGTACACGTACAGATCTAAGACAACTGGCTATGGGAAACTCACCACAGCCAATTTGCCACCAGACAACTTGCTGTGGGACAAGAGTAAGACTAATATAGAAGAAATAGTGGAATAGAATAATTAAAGAAAGGAATCCAAAAGAGGAGCAAAATAAAATGTAAATGAAAAAATATTTTTTAATTATTTTAAATAATTGAATTGAATTGTTGAATTGTCCTGCAACCAGTTGTCCCATAGTAAGTTGTCCTGTTGGCTATGGCAAGTTGACCATGGCGAATTGGCTATGGCAAGTTGACTGTAACGAAGTGGCTATGGCAAGTTGACTGGCGAGTTTGCCATGGTGAGTTGGCTGTGGTGAGTTGTCCCATTCTAGGCAGGAATACCCCTTCTTCTCTAGTAACTGGTTGCTGTCCACCATGGAAGCAGTGAACACTAGTCTTTTTTTTAAGATCAGGTGAAACTGGCAAGCATTCTCCCTGCCCAATTACACTAGAGGGGAAAGTGTCGAGAAGATAGTGAAGTCAGTAGATATAAAAAGGCGTAGTTTGATGTAGTAGTTAAGGTGCTGGCCTAGAAACCAGGAGAACGTGAATTCTACTTCCACCTTAGTCATGAAAGTCTGGTGGGTGATTTTGGGCCAGTCCCTTTCTCTCTCAGCCCAGCCTGCCTTACACGGTTGTTGTTATGAGGAAAATAAGCGGAGGAAGGCACATTATGTATGTTTGTCATTCTGAGTTATTTATAAAGATAACAAAGGCCAGATAAAATTCTAATAAATAAATATCAGTGAAAAGCACCCACACAAAACAAGAAAGAATACTGCTTTTATTCCTGGCATGGATGAGAGGAGAACCAACCAATTGGTAACCACTGTCTGAACAAAAACTCCAGCCAACAGTAAACAACAGATTGAAATACAGACAGTGATATCTAAAGCTTTCTCTCCTACTGGTTTCAGCATAGGAGATAAGCAGATGACAAGTCATCCATTGCTTTAGAAGGAAATCAAGTGACTAATGTGTCTTGAAACCGGCAGGATAGGGGTCAGCGATGGGGTGACAAATTTTATGCCAGGGGATTTTTCAGCTACTTAAAGGGTGGATTGATAACACCAACTCAGCGGTGAGGAAAGGCCTGAATGAAAGACCACCAGCTAAAACTTTCCTGTGCCTAAGTCAGAGGAAAATATTCCCAGGCTTGTTACACTTCACAAAAATACCTACAACAAATGCTTTTGAATGCCTTTAAAATACATTGTGATTGTTGAAGTTTGCAAATAAACAATTTCCAATAGGAACAATCAGATGAATTTTAAAAAAGGGACTGGAAAACTGGTGACCTGCCTCCTAGTTTGATATTCAGTGTCCCATTTAATGATGATGGCTGAAAACTGAAGGTGCAGTTTCCCACCATTTTGAAGGGAAACATCTGAAAAGTATTTTGCTGTAATAAAAGATGAAAGACTAACTCAGACTTCTCCTCTAACACTGCTGAACCTTACAATGTTGCAAACTTCAGCACCTCCAGTAAATGTGAAGTGCAGTTCTTGGTCTTCAAAATGTTGTTAATCCCAATGATTTTTAGGGGCCTCAACCCCATAATTAACATAATTAACAATCAATGGGAGAGCTACAAACTGGAGTGGAAAAAAGAAGAAGAAAAGGAATCACTGGTGCAGTGTCTCTAATCTCTATTGCATTTTGGAAGCAGCAAACAATTGCAAAATTATTATCTCTACTGTGCAGTGGCCTGAAAAATGTATTGGTTCCTGAAGAATCAAGCGACATGAAACTGACCCAAATTGATGAGAAAGGAGACAAGGGTGAAATATCCTGGCATTCCTTTTCCACAAAGTGTCAGGGCTGATTCACGATCAACACTCTGAGTCAGCATCCTCCGAAATAATCTCAAGGTAGAAGGAAATAAGGCCTCAGCTAACTAAATGGAAGTTCCTTAATACATACCTCTGACTAGGGAGAAATGCCCTTTTTCAAATGCCTGTTATAACTTGTCCAATTCTGGAAAAACTGGGTTCATAGGAATACTTGTATTCAACTTTCTTGCAACCAGAGGCTTATCACCCATCTTTCAAAGATGTAACTAGTGATCCCAAATTGCACTACTGAAATCATTTGCCTCAGTAGAAAGAAAAATCCAGCTTCCTCTGATTTTATATAGATTAAAATAATCTTTATTGCCATTTTTTAGTGTGAGCACATTGGCACACATGAAAAATGAAATGCTGTTGCCTGCTTTCAAAAGAAAGAATATATCTATTCATACACATACACAGCACATCTTATGCACGTTATATAAATAGGTATACACATAGGTATATACATGTAGATACTTGTGTATATACTCAGAGGGCTTTGGCTGATAGTTCTGTTTGGCTCTTACACTGTCAGGAACTTTTTGACAGATTGCAGTTATGTCCCATGCTAATAAACTAAGTTGCACACACCCCTCCTTGCCACTCTCCCAAACAGAACTAGCTGGCCTCTAGATTAGGCACAATAATGCACCTCTAGCTTTTATCCACTAATGTACACGTTAATTTTTTTTTAAATGGCCTAAAATATATCAGAATCCTGCTACATCTGGGTTGTCATTGCTTCTCATCTAGATCACATTTTCTCAATCAGGTTATCTTCTAAACCCCCAAAACTTCTGGAAGTGCCCACTTGGGAAAGATGAATCTTTCTCATTCCAGCCTCAGTTGGGAAACCCCTGGCTGATTGCATCTACCAAAGATATTTCAGTTGCTGGCTGGAATGTATCCAGAAATTTTTGTTTTTGTTTTTTAGGATTAATAGTTAGTATTGGTGAAAGAGGTCTTTTTAAAATCCTTCCATTCCCCCCACCATCAGAACTGTTGAAGCTTCGTTAATGAGAAGTGAAATGTTTCCTTCTTCTTCCTCAAAGGAAAAAAAACCCAATCCAATTGTCTTTTGAAGCAAAAAGCACCTTTGAAACAACTATGACTGGATGACTGAGAATCTCCACAGACATTTGGCCTTTTTAGTTGTTTTGTTTTTGCTGCTATTTGGAATGTTTTTGTCTCATTATTATGCCAATTATTGATCTTTCAAACAGTGTGTGTCTATTAATATTATTATATATTATATAAAGAAGCACTGTTATTATTAAATGTGTTTGCTGTCCATCTCACTGTAAGATGATTCTAGGTGGCTTACAACATTAAGTGTTGTTTTATAATTGTTCATAAATTAATAAATTTAACTATTAAGTTTATACTGTGAGATTTATTTATTGACTTTTTATGCCACCTTTCTCCCCTATAAGGTGACTATGAGCTCTTTTGATGTTATGAACCACTTTCCAGGATGAAGATGTATACAAATGGATATAATTACATTTCATTTTTTTATTTTCTGTTCACTCAATTTGCACAAAGGCCTTTCTACTTCAGAGTTTTAGCCTTCCTGAAAATATGGTGTCCTTTGATAGCTCTGCTCTGTGCCTTCAACATCATCTATGAATGCATTGAATCCTAATAGTTCCAAAGAATGTTGGAAGACTGGAGGTACCAGGATAGTTTAGAGATTACATTTGTGCTACTGTGGGAAGAAGTGAAACTGAGCCCCAATATTTGATGAAAAATATGGACACAGGAAAGTGAGAAATGAAAGTTGTGGTGACTTCTTTTGGCTTTGGGTGAAAGGAACCTAGTTTGAAGGGCAAAGGTATAAATCCTTTGGTTCTTTAGGGCAATAATTAATGGAACAGAATGCCCTTTGCAGAGCCAGCATTCTTCTTCGTCCATTACTTAATATAGAGAAATGAAGGATGATGTTGTTCTCTTTTTTTCTTTTTCTTTTAACTGAGCCTTGGGCAGAACCAGAAAATAATAGCAATCACTCCATTTTCTGACCTGAAATGACTTTGTGGAAAATGGGTGAAGTGTTTAATTACAGTGGCTAATGTGGGAGTAAACAACAGCTGCATGAAAAAGGAGGTGTATTTATCAATAATTCCAATCTCTGACAAATCAGCACAACTGGCTATGATCTTTATTATGAATTAGCATGAAGTGTCTTGTTTTATAGATTTAGGTTTACTGAGATTGTATCTTGCTTTTCCACTAATGTATGGCATTTAAAGTAGTAAGCAATTTTATCCAGAGGTCAGTCAATAAAGCCACTCTGGTTGCATCAATTGGTTATGTTCTGATCTTCTGTAATAACCTTCTTTATATCGCTCTCTCCCTTTGCTCTTTATTTCAACGGTGCTGGCTATTGCATAAAACTAGAGGTATTCCTGGGAAAATCAAGATGGCAGCAATAGCACTCTGTCTGTGAGGTCAGGCTGGAGACTACGCTCCCCCCCCCGAAAGATATGGTAAAATAAAATTAAAGTCTTCATTTATTTGTTTGATTGATTAATTGATTTGATTTTTATTCTGTCTTTATTACTTTATAAATAACTCAAAAATGTGAACATATCTAATTCTCCTGCCTCCTATTTTCTTCACAACAACCACCTTGGGGGTTGAGTTGGGCTCAGAGACAATGATTGGTCCAAAGTCATTCAACTGGCTTTCAAGCCTATGGCAGGTCTAAAACTTTTAAAAGCCAGCACCTTAACTACTCCTGCTCCTGCTGGCTGATTAGCATAGACTCTATACCTATTTGGGAGGAGGGGAGGTTGAAAGAGACCAATGGAAGATATGTCACACAACACAAGGCTCTTTCAAATGTGGTGTTAAGCTGGAGGCATATTTAATTTGATCCACGTTTTAAGGAGCCAACTTAATTCACACTTTTAACCTAGATGAATCTATATCCCTATGACTTGGCCTTTCTGCCAAACAAATACTGTAGAAAACATGTGTAAGATAGTGATCAGACCAGTGATGGGCATGACAGAGGAAGATTACTGCAAAATCCCATCCCATCCCTACCCCACTAACCTGCTTTCCAGCTCCGTTCTTGTGTGCAGGGCAACAAAAGAAGACCCAGCCAATCAGCTGGACCTCGAGAGGCAGAGAAGAGATGGGGGCGGGGCCAGTCAGAGGTGGTATTTGCCGGTTCTCCAAACTACTCAAAATTTGCGCTACCGGTTCTCTAGAACTGGTCAGAACCTGCTGAATACCACCTCTGGATCAGACCATCTAAACTATTGACCAATCAATTGGAATCGACTTCATTTCTGGCAGACAACAATGATAATAACTTTTTAAATAAATTAACTAAACTACAATGTAGATAAAAATATTATATTTAATTCAAATAAATAAGAAAATAAGAAAAAAATGAAATTAAGGACTTTTGTGAGCAGCAAATCCTTAACTGTTTATTAACAAGCTAAACTGCTTGGGCATTTTATAATGATGGTCTAAGCATGGTTTGATAATAATGGTTAGCAAATATTGGTTAGTAAGCAATAATTACTTACTAAGCATGATTAAGACTTACCTTTTCTCCCAAATATTTGCTGTTTGAGGATATTCCCCTCCATTTTTCTGTGTTTTGTTTTGTTTTTTGGTCACAGGCTTCTGTTTTCTTTTCCTTATAAACTGTGTAAATAGGATCTGCTTTCTTTGGAATATTAGTACAGGTAAAAGGAGATGTGTTATGTTCTTATAAGTTCTTGGTATAATCTTTGCTTTTTAAATGTTCAGCAAATTGAGATGGGAATAAACATTTTTTGTCTTTATATACCAGGAATTAATCTAACAAATCTTGGTCTCACAAAGCTCCCAGAAAGCAACACATTCTGTTGTTATATTTACACTGCTATTAATATGTGTTTTATAGTAAGGTACAGATACTCAAGAGGCTATAAATGTTAACTGGCTGCAGAATAAGATTTTATCCTCCATCTAGTTTGCCTCTTTTTGTCTCAATAGGGACAAGGTAGATGGATAGTAAGGGTGAAAAAGCACAATTCAGGTACAAAATAGGCAGCACCTGGTTCAACTGTACTACCTATGAGAAGTGTTGGCTGACCGGCTGCGCAAAAGACACAAGGATCTGTCTTGGAAAATGCCAGCCATGAGCATTCTTAGGCTGCAGTATTTATTAGACTCCAAACAGTTACGTGTTGTAACAGGAAAGCAAGATAACAGATTAC
>JANHFN010003255.1:45726-58821 GCA_032468175.1 Toxicocalamus goodenoughensis
CAAACTCCACCAGAAATGAGTCTTTGTGAGACTTGTCGCGCTGGTGCAGCCTCTTGGAGCAGGATGCCTTGCAGGATCCCAAAGACTCATCTCTGGTAGAATTTGCACTCAATGTGTAGTCCTTAATGGAACAACATGGGAATCACATCAGCTCTTTTCCCATTCTCTGGTAGTTCCTCAGTGCTCCTGGCATGCTAACTAAGGAATTCTAGGAATTGAAATCCACATATCTTAGCGTTGTTAAGTATGGGAAACCCTGATCTAGATGCTTAATCCCAATGACGAAGCAGCCCACCATCTAACAAATATATATTACTATATTAATATTGATATTATGCTGTAATTAAGATAAGATTGTATGATCAGTTAGAGATCACTGGTCCCATCAGAACAGGATAGGTTGTATAAATTCAAGGAGTCACAGAACATAAAGTCAAAGGCACCAAACAAAATAGAGTAGGAAGATAGTTAAAATGTGATAAATGAAGTAAAGTAATTCATGTTGCCATCATAGGAAAGCTGCTGTGTAAATAACTAAGTCCAGAGTATAAAATTACTTTATGGCTGTCCTGGTTATGAAATATTTGTTTTGGTGACAGGAAACAAAAGATTCAAGTGCCTGTCTCCTAGATTAAGGCACATTCTTCCTGTTTGTTTACTGCTTTAAGGCTGACAAGTAGACTTGGCCTGCAGTCAATGTAGATAGAAAAAGATACTAGTTTTATTTCTATAACCCCTGTTGTTTTACTTTTGAGATGAATGTGTATGTCACCAATGTTGAAATACATAGTGTGTATAAACCAATTCTCAGTTGCAGACAGCCTATAAAATTGGTCATTCAGCCATTTTTATAATTTAGAGAACTCCCATCTCACCCCCTTTTTCCTTCCTCACTTCCTTTTTTCCTCTTCAGTCTCTGAAGCAATCTGAAGCAAACTTCAGAATGCTAGAAATGGGCAGAAAATATCATGTGGCAATCTGTGCTTCCTTCAGCTGACCTAACAGAGAGTCCCCAAATTATTTTTTCAGTAAGTGCCTTCTCACCCTAAATTTGCTCAGGTACAAGAAAAGTCCTCCTGCCTACATTCCACACCAGCATTTTGCAGCTTGACAATATTAAGATACGTGTATTTCAAACTCCAGAATTCCCTAGCCAGCACACTCACTGGGGAATTCTGGGAGTTTAAGTCCATATGTCTTAAAATTGTTAAATTTTAAAAACATTGCTTCACACAAAAAGAGAGCAAATAAACGACTTGGATACCTTCCCATCTATAGTTTTGGAACATGACATATACATTCCTCTGTCCGTTAGCAAAATAAAAAATAAAAAATCTGAATAGTTACCATGAGGGGGATCAACTTGATTGCAAAGGCACCATTCCTTTGTTTTCATTTGAAAGGAAACAGCCTGAGGCAAGCAGGAAAATGGGAATGTGTTCCCAAACATTACAAAAAGAAAACCTGGTTTTGCTGCAGTTCTAAACACATGCACATGCTCACACCACACAGATACAACCACACACTACAACCTGTGCAATCAGAAAGACAGCATGTCAGCATTTTGCAACCGGGCACTTTTCCCAACAGCTCTAACAGTGGATGCTTTTTGCGGTGGCTGCAGGAATGTAGAAGACAATCTGGATTGATGTGAGTTCTTTTGTCTGCAGATCATTGCAACTCTTTCTGGCAATGCTGTAGCCTGGCAGTGAGCAAGGCTGAAACCTTCAACATTAATCTCTTTTTTTCACCCTTCTTTTTGGCAGGGAGTCCACAGGCTGCAAACTGACAAACAACTGTTTGATTATTTTTTTCCAGCAACTGCTGGAAAAGAAAGAGAAGTTAGAGGAGGAGGAGGAGAGAGAAAATAAATTCAGTAAATTCATTTCTCTGCTTGCCTCAATTCAAGAATTTGAATTCAGGAAACAGCCTGAGGCAAGCAGGGAAATGGGAATGTGTTCCCAAACATTACAAAAAGAAAACCTGGTTTTGTTGCAGTTCCAAACACATGCACACGCTCACACCACACAGATAAAAACAATCTGTATCCACTCTTTCAGATTTTTACCTGCTGATCTACCAATCTCTCATTCCCTTCCAAGGTATCTATCTCTCGGCTCAGTTTTGCTCTCTTCTCCATCCCAATTACTTTTTCCTCCTTTGGGGGAAGGACAGTTCAGATGCTCATGCTGAGTGGACAATATTAAGTTGCATCCAGAAATCCCACCTTGCTGATCCAGCTTATATCCCCCTTCATGGGTGAGAGAATCCTTAAGAAGATACAATTATATGACTTGCCTATTACATGAGGGTTTTTTTTAAGGTAATCAGCAAATTCCAATTTCTTGCTCATCAGTAAATTAAAAGATAAAATGTGTATTTGTGAAAAAAATGTGAAAAAGGGAGGGTTTTAAATACATTGATGTGAAAACTGCCCTGTCTTTTTTAAATCTCCTGTTATAATGATGTTTTCAGCACAAGCGCATAAGAACCTTTCAAGGCAGCGCAGAGGGATGTTTTTTACTCCATTTCATGTACTTTGATTATTTTTCATACAGTAATAGAAGGTGCCATCGCAGATGACAGACAGCACTAGCCAATCTTAGCTAACAACAAAAGTTGAGCAGGAGTAGAACTAGCAGGAGAGTGGTAAAAAAAAATCAAGCTGTTAGCCAAAACATGTAATCACAGCCCTACCCCTTTTTGACAAGCCCAGTGGACATCAAAAAGGGGCTGCGAGGGGGGGGGCTTTGATCACATTGTTGTGGCTGCCAGCTTGACTGTTTTACCTGCTCACATCCAAATCTGATTAATCCTGCGGTGGGAAGCTACTTGGAAATCCGTAGGGCTGCTGCCTTGTCTCAGAAGTCATTCAAAATATCCTAATAGTTATCACCAGCATAATAGCATGGAAGTGTTTGTGGACTCCCAATCAGAGCATTGTGTGTACTGTGAGCAGAACTGCCCTACAGCTCATGTCATATATGGCATTCCAGCTCATACAGGGGATATTTTTTCTCACAGTCATTATGCAGAGCCTGGGGAAAAGGCTACTTGAGGAACATATCAACAAGAGGAGGTCCAGTAGGAAATCTGTGGAATGAATGTTGCTTTCCTTTGCCTCTCATTATTGGGTCTAGGTTATGTGACTCAACTAGACAAGACTGGTGTCATTTGGTGATCCCAGGTAGCTGTGCCTTCTCTGTCATGGAGCCTGCAATGAGAAACAGCCTCCCCCACCTCCAAGATATGGACACCCCCAACCTTGCCACTTTCCAGAAGGCCCACAAAGACCTGGCTTTCCCACAGATACTGGGGTCAGTGTGTTAATGGAGGTCTGGTGTGGGTGCATGTGTGTTTCTTATGCTGTTAGTAAGATGGAGGTGGGGGCTCATTTGTGTATATGTTTGTGTTATAAAATTGGTTTTACTTTTTTGCCATCCTGAATGAGTGGCCATATAAATAGCTCATCGCTAAAAAGCCAACTGAGGGGATTCAAAAGCAGTGGAAAGTGAGAAATTAAGTACCGAAGAGGGCTAAATAACAGAATGCCAAGGATCACATCTACTGGAGGGCTTTTGTGTTATGCTTCCTGCATTTTCCCCCTGCATCTATTCTCTCTGCAATTGTTCACCATTCAGAAAATGAAAACATATTGTCTGATTGGCTTCTTCAGCCTTTCTCAGGTTTGCCATTAAAATGTAGCAAAGATGGGGAGAAATGTATAATAAAGAATGCCAGGTTTTATTGTCCTGGTTGATATGTTTGTACAAGATTGCCAATAATAGATGAACTCAACTCCATTAACTAAAGCTGAAAATTTGCTAGGCAGGATTTATTGTTAATGTCAAATACTAGCACTGTGATGAAGTTAAATGCAAGTGGAATAAATAACATCTCTAGTGAAAGATGGCGAGTGAGAGACTGACTGTCTGCAATAATGTACTATTTGAATATTGTACCTTTTAATGTTTGGATCTTTTGTAGACACTTCAGATATATCAAATGTTACAGAAAGAGAAGTTATGTGGCTGCATCTTTCTCTCTCACACACAAACATTAATGGAGACTGTGGCAAATGCCAAGCATCAGACACATCCACTGCACACAGACTTTCACAATAATCTAAACCCTTAACATAATTAAGGGTAAACAGGGCCAGGTTTGAGGCACTCTCAAAACTGAATATGTCAGGAAATGTAGAGCAGAGGGCAGGGAAGAATATTCTGTGTGCAACAGGTATAAACAATAGGCAGAGCTTTAATCACACCGTTGCAGCTGCCATTTGACTTTTTTTTATCTCAAGCCTCAACATACGACTATAAGGGAGTGAACCCATTATGGTTATATGTCATGTCAGTCATAAATTTTGTATTTTACAACAGTTGTCAAGCAAATGCAGAGACTGTAAAGCAAACAGCAATTTGTAAAGTGGTTGTAAAACGAATGCAGCAGTTGATAAGTGAACACAACAAACCAGTACTTTACTAAGCACAATTTTACCAAAAAAGGAAGTGCATTTTTCAGCATTGCAAAAATGCAATCATGTGACTGTAGGACACTGCAAGCATCCCTAAATATGGCCGAATGCCCAAAGTTTAGTCATGTGACCTCTTGGAGCGGGAGGCAATCATCAGAAATTTGAATCTGAGTTGTAAATCTTTTTTCAGGTTGATCATAACTTTGAACAGTCCTAGGCAGCCAGTCATAAAACCTGTCTATTCTGTAGGCAGACCTGGAAGAAATATGAGGAAAAGGGGATTTTATCAAGTATACCTTATCATACATTGCAAGGGTGTCAAAACCAATTTCACTGAGAACCACATCAGGGTTGTGTTTGACCTCGGGGGGATGGGGTGAGCGTGGCCAGGGTGGGCATGGCCAGCTCGACACCACTCATGTCAGGGGTTCAGGTGGTGGCCAGAGTGTTCTGCCAATGAAAACAGGCTCCCAAGCTCCATTTTCGGCTGCCACAGCCACCTGCAACCCTCTGCCAGTGAAAATGGATCAGCCCTCTCAAGCTCTTTTTTACTGGCAGAGGGTTGCAGGAGGCCATGGCAGCTGAAAATGGAGCTCGGGAAACCGTTTTCACTGGCAGAAGTACCACAAGCCGGTCCTTCGCTGTTCCCAAGGCAGCCCCACAGGCCAGATCTAAGTACCCTGTGGGCCAGATCTGGCCCTTGGGCCTTGAGTTTGATACCCCTGTTATATGGCATGACATATGTCCAAAAAGATTCTTTCACTTGCTAGGTGTCTGTCTTCCACAAAATTACAGAAATCAGTTTTTTTGACCTCTAAATAATGTATTTTTCTCAGATTTAAAGAAAAGTGTTTGCCAGCAATATTAGGGTTGTCAATCAATTAAGGCTGCAGTCCTGAACATGGTTATGTGGAGTTACCTCCCTTCAACAATATGGGATTTTCATCTAAGAAACAAATGAAGAATGTTATGCCATTAAATAGATCCACATAATGTCCTTATCTATTTAAAAAGATACTCACCTTTTTTTTTTTTAGATTACAGCCATATGTGCTACCGGGAGTTGAATTTCAGAAATGAAATTATCCGTTTTTCTCTCCCAAGGTAGCATTTGCCATAGGGGAATGTCTCTTCCAAGGTAGCATTTGCCATCTGCATTTCTATTTTTAAAAAATGTAAGAACTGAAAACAGGCTAACCAATTAATTAAGGATGCCTTCTGAGTCAAAAGAAATCATTAATCCCAAACATTGCAGCTGCTAGGAAGGAATGAAGGCAATGGGGTATCTCCTTTTTAAAGAGGCTTAATTAAACCTCCATGAGAAAAGGCTCTCTCTGGTAGGGGTATCTCCAATACTACTAGAAAAAAATGAGAGAATATGTTCCTCCCCTCCGGAAGGTAATTTAAGGTGCCATTTAGTTCACTTTCCACTGTCCTTTAACAGCAGCTGACATGCAGAAACAAAGAGAGAGATGTTTTCCCGTACTTGCTTGCCAGGCAAAGCATGACCTCCTAAATTTCGTATGCAGTCAAATGAAAATGAAACAAAAAAGGCTGTAACTCATTTTCAACAAAAAATAATGAACATGGGAGTTCTCCCCACACTCTACTCTTTCATATGCACACACATACACACCCAAACACACCAAGTATCTTTCAGCTTTGGCAAATCAACAACTTAGCTAGTAAAATTCTCTTGATCAGTGCCTGCACTTCAGGGAATGCTCTGTGCATCCATGAGTTCCAAATCTGGCAGTAAACAGGTAACCTGAATTGGGTTTTTTCCGAAAAGTGCTTTAGATGCTTACCCTGCTTTAGTATCAGATAAAATATTGTTTCATTGCGGCTTTTTCATTACAAGTGCTATGAAGGTAATGTGGAGCAGATAATTGAATTTATTTTCAGAAGATAAAGTATTTGTTTCCCATAAAGGCTCCAAATTGCAAATTTTGACAAATTGGGCTCTACTGAAAGTCTATACCCCAATACAGTTAACATCAAGGACTGCTACTTGGTTTAGTAGTTAAGGCACCTAGCTAAAAACCAGGAGATTATGAGTTTCTCAGAACTCTTTCTGAATTCTGAGAAAGACCACTAATGATCAGATGACTGCAAGCAATATAAATCCTTCCATTCCCTACCATTTGGTCAGAACTGGGGAAGCTTCTTGGATGAGAAGGAGGATGTCTTCAAGGAATAACAAAGTCCATTTGCCTCTTGAAGAAAAGCACCTTTGGGACAACCATGACCTGGATGACTGAGAATCTCTATAGACATTATGGGCAATGGAAAAGCAGGGTATCTGAAGACCTAGAATTGATAATTGGACAGGAATTTAGGGTTAGAATTAGCATAGGATGTAGCCAAAGGTTTGGAGACGCTGTAGCTGCCCAATGATGCCAGGTGCTGACTCCATTGTAACCCCAACACATTATCATCTAAGAAATGCTCTTGTTGCAACATTTCTACATGGAATGCTGCTGGCATTTATAGGCTGAAAAACAAAAACAATAAAAAAGGATGGATCCTTATTTTTTAAAAAAGGGCTAGATATTAAGTAAACTAATGAAAGTGAAAGGAGGATTGTATCTTAAATGTAATAAAAGGCTGTGGGTTCAAGGGGCTTTGGAATCTGGGGGTTTATCATCCTTAGTTCTGGGTGGATTTGCATTACCCCAGACAAACGCAGTGCACAATCTGCGGCTTCTCCTAGACTTGTGAATCCTGTTCAAAGAACAGGTGGCAATCATGGCTAAGAGAGCCTTTTCACAACTTTATGTTATATACCAGTAGTTTCCTTTCCTGGATCGTAAGACATGTACACCGTCATTCACTCCCTATTCATCTCTTTACTGGATTACTGCAATGTACTCTACATGGGGAAACTTTGAAGAGTGCTTGGAAGCTACAACTGGTACATAACACAGCAACACAGGCAGTTCTGGAGGCCTCTCAGGTGGCACATGTAATACTGCTGTTATGTGAGCTGCAGTGGCTGCCAGATTGCTTTCAGGTCTTACTCAAGGTGTTGGTCATTGCCTTTAAAACTCTTTATGGCCTGGTCCAGGGTATCTGAGGAACCATCTTGCTCTGGTGGGAGTAACCCACCCCACTTGTTTCAGTGGAAAGGACTTACTTCAGATGCTCAGCCAAAGAATTCAGCTGGTGGGGTCCAGAAGAGCCTTTTCTTTTGTGGCCTCTGCCCTCCGGACTATTCTCTCTTGGGAGTTGAGGACTGCCCCCACATTCCTGGCTTTCTAGAGGAGCCTAAAAATGTGGCTCTGCTGTTTGGCCTGGGCCAAACAGGGGCCTGTACAGTGGTGGGTTTTAAATAATTTAACAACCGGTTCACCCAGGATCAGGAGGCATGGCCCATCCCCATCCTCCAGCTCCACCGCACATGTGGAATGAGCCTCCTGCTATGGCCAACCTGATTCTGGGCAAACCGTGCCAACCATTCCATTACCTGTTTGTCCACTGCAGCGCAGTGCCCAGGATCCACTTTGATAGCTGGGGGTGGGTGGGTAATTTAACAACCATATTGCCTGAACTGGTGTGAACCGGCTGAATCCCATCACTGAGTCTGCTCCATTCAGAATGGTTAACAGGTTAGAGAAGATTCTCACCCCCAGGATTCCCATCATGTTGAGTTTTAACTTTTAACTTCTCTATTTGTTTTATTTTTTTTTCTAATTTTAACTGTTTTCTAGCATTTTTAAACTTTTTTTGTAAGCTGCTCAGAGTTACAAGATGTTTCATTGACAGCAGGGGTCCTCAACCCCTGGTCCCTGGACCAGCAACAGGTTGCAACATGCCAGGAATCGGGCTGCGCAAACAAGCAAAGCCCCATCCGTGGGTGCAGGCAGCATGTGAAACTACGCCCTCTCCAGTCCACAGAAGAACCTTTCTCCATAGAAACGGTCCCTGGGGGCCAAAAGGTTGGGGGCCACTGATTTACACTGAAGCTTACAAGCTAATCCAGATCCTAAGCAGAGATACTGTACTGTACACTTCTTGGTATTTCTCCAACTCTTACACTTTTGTGGCTCAGTAAATAAGCAGTGCAAATTAGAAATGGAAAAGCAACCTGAGCTGCACAAGTTGATGGGGCTTTGGAGGATCAAAGAGTACATGAGTGAAAATCATGCAATAATAAGAGCTTAGAGAAGCAGGCACTCATCCAGCACTTTTCCTTGGCACCAGTGAAAACAGAAATCTGTTATGGTTATGAGTTTCTCTAGGAGTGGAGTTCTTGAATGCTGTGGATTTTGTGTTTTAATTCTTGCATGCCACCCAACATTTCCATTGTGAGATGCGCAGATCAATCAATCAATCAAGATTTACCTAAAGCTACCTTGGGAAAGGATACTAAAAATCTGGTTGGAAGCCAGGTTCCAAAGCTAACTTTCAGAATGTGATACATAAGTAAGGACTTCCAATCAGAAGGTGTGATGATGGTCACTACCACAAGGGCTGGTTTATAATTAAATCATAAGCATGAGTGAATGAGCTGTGACTCAATTCACTGAGCCCAAACATCATCTCAATGACATTGTTTACAGCTTTGCTACAATAAGCACAGGAGGACAACTGCCGAAATACCACAGTGGCACAGTTAAAGGGAGATGCAGCAGCCACACACACAGGCCACTAGCACTGGAAGTATTTATAGTATTGTGTGGTGATTCAAATTTGGGGGATGCAGAGAACTAGGGATGCATATTACCAATTACGATTCAGGTCTCAAATTTCTATCCACAAACCTGGTATTCTTTGCCAGGTACCATCATACTAGTTAACATATTCTTATAATGATATTCTTATAACTATATTAAATTAAACGGAAAGATTATTTGTGGGAGCCATTTTGAGCTCTTTGAAGGAAGGATGGGATATAAATGTCCTCAATGAGGAGAAAAGGCAGGCATTTAATTAGATCAAAATTCCAAGAAATACAATTCATTAATATCCTGATGGTGTGGGAAACAAACATGTCTTAACCATGTGCTTAAACTGTATTAAACACACCCAAAGTAAAAATTATCAACCACACCCAAAATAACTTGGAATAGGTTGATCTAAAACAGATCTTCTCAATCTGGTGCTCTTGGATGTATCGGATTACAATTCTTATTTTCTCCTCGCCAACATGAACTGAAAGACATCCCAAGTACCACCACGGAGGAACACAATCTAAAGTAGTGGTCAAATGCTTAGTTGAGGGACCAAGGCAAGCACTGACCTGCTTGCAGATTGAACAAAACAGGAAGGTGCTTGCTTTCCACTCAGTGAGTGATGAACTCACCTGTTCTTCTCTTGCTCTTCTGGTGACTCAGAAATGTTATCCTCTTCTCTTGTACTGCTTCAGGGTCAGTTTCTGAGCTTTGAGACAACATCAATCTTGAGAAAGGAAATGGCAACAGAAGTTAAGAGGAGTTTGCAGGTATCCTTCAGCTGTTTCCCACTGAACAATAGTAAAAGCTAGAGACTTTGCAATCATTCAGCTTGACCCCTATTAAGAAAAGCAGCAGGCTGCTTCCACGTTGCTATCACCAGTTGCTTGGATTACTTCTCTGTTTCAGAAAACAGCGAGGAAAGCTTTGCTAAGTCAGATAAAACCCATCAGGAGAATTGCGAAAACCAATGGAAATCATCAGAGAAGCAGCCATCTTAATTTCATGTTTCATTTATGAGCCTCCTTTGATACAGCACATTAGATAGCATAGGTGGTGATGCAGGGAAGTAATATTGACCTTGAACTAAATAGTCTTTGGAGGAGGCTTCTAAATTGCCATGTGTGTTAATTGCTTCAACTGTGAAACAGACCGCTATTGTCTCACCATGCAGCACCTTCATGACCAAAGTAGTTCACTTCTGCTCTGAACTGCTTTATTAACGAATAAGCACATTCTGGTTATAGAAAGTAATAGGATCTCTGGAATGAAAGTATAATAAAATAAAGGCCTACTGTATAATATGTACATGACTAATAAATGATTCAGGGATAGATAAGTAAGGAGAAAGAGGAGAGGCTGTAGCAAAAGTTATTTACACTGTAAGATTGTGCTTAGGTTTCCAGCAAGGTCTTCATCAAATTCAGTTCCTTCTCAGATGAAAAGTCATATAAATCAATTGTGTGAATCTCATATGGGTAGTCTTTGACCGATCATTTGTTTAGTGATTGAAGTTTTAGTGAACTGAAAAAAAATGACTTACAATTAGTCTTTGCGGTATACAACCATTGTAACATCATCACACTCACTATTGTGGCCTATCGGCTGCCAGCCCCTCCAGCAGCTGAATCAGAGGAAGAAGAGGAGGAGGTGTGGGAGTCAGGGTCAGCATCAAGGCAACCTGAGAACTCTGAGGGGAAAGAGGAAGTGGAGCTGTCAGAGAGGGAGGGAGAGAGAGAGGGAGGGGGAGGGAGGGGGAGAGAGAGGGAGAGGGAGAGCTTGAGCCAGCCATCAGCCCTCAACAGCCTCCAGAGAGTCAACAGCCTCCAGATCTGGAGGTGGCTGATGAGGAAGAGAACAGCTGGATCCAGTGCCTGACGCGTGGATGTACAGACGGCAGAGGAGAGGAGAGCAGTGGAAATCCATGGGCCAATCCTTGGGAAGGAAGAGCCACTGCTGCTAGCAAAGCCCCACCTAGCTCTGGGAATAAAAGGCAGGGGGAGGAGATGAATAGATGTGGCAGACAACTATTCATCTCCTGGCCAGATGGACTTGTTAGCCTGCGGTGAGAGAGAAATTTTTTGCCGAGGCTTCTGGCATTCCTCATAGAGGGATCTTTGAGTCTTGTTTGGAGAGCTGGGTCAGAACAGTCACATGATCAGGCAGCTCGCATGTATTTACTATGGTTGCAGCCTCCTGGGATCATGTGACTGCCCCTTGCAAACTTTCCAGCCAGCTTCCAACAAGCAAAGTCAGGGGAAAACACCAGATTTGCTTAATGACTATGTGATTCATTTAACAACTGTGGTGATTCATTTAACCACTTTAAGCCATAAAACTGACCATGACTCACTTAACATCTGCCTTGCTTAACAATAGAAATTCTGGTCCCAATTGTGATTGTAAGTAGAGGACTATCTGTACTGCAGACCTGCAGTAGAAACATCTGCCCAGAAACATCCCTATAAATCTCATAATTGCCGTCAGGTTTTTCAGCTGATTTTACTCGCATTAATATCGGTAGACCAGGAGGCCCCTAAGAGCTTGACTGAGATCCAAGACCAGAAATGCAACTTCATATTTCCACATTGTACTGAATTCAATAGAACTTATTGCCAGATTGCAGCCTGAACGTAAGGTGACAGTGGGAACCATACATAAAGGCATCCATTCCTAACCGCAATGGCATCATAACAATATGTGGTGCAACATCATAACACAAGCTCCACCTTTTCATAGTTGTGACACACTTTGGTGAGTGTGTGTGCACCTCTGAGTAATGCTGACTCCTGGTAAGTCCCTGCGTTTTTGTTGGCAAGATTTCAAAAATGTTTTTCCTTTGCTTCCTTCCCTGAGCTGAGAGAAAAGGATTGGCCCAAGGTCACCCAGCTAGCTATGTACCTAAGCAATAGCAATAGCACTTAGACTTTACTCTAAGTGGTTTACAGAGTCAGCCTATTGCACCCAACAATCTGGGTCCTCATTTTATTACCCTCGGAAGGATGGAAAGGTGAGTCAACCTTGAACTGGTCAGGAACAAAGAAATCAAACTCCTGGCAATGTGAGCAGAGTTAACCGGCAATACTGCATCTCTAACCACTGCACCACCACAACTCTAAGACAAGACCAGAAATGATGGTCTCCTGGATTCTAGCCCACTGCCTTGACCACTACACCAAACTGCTCTTTTGTGACATTATATAGTACATAAATACATAAGGAATGGAGTTTTCATTACAACACCTGCTTTAGCTTTGTCCTTCATACGCAGATGTCTGTGACTGAATGCCATAACGTATGTATTAATAAAATAATGGGATTAGTACAGGACATCGAAATCTGTTCTAGAACCTAGATCAAATCCTTGATCAGTGCAGAAGTCCAAATGAAAAGATCTGTGTTTAGCCACGTTCAGTAATGGAAAGCCCCTTCACATAATACTCCTTGACAACTGACCTTGTAGTCAAACCATTTTTATTGCTAGAAAGCATTCTTAACATTCAGCCAAAATCAGTTTTCCTATAACTTAAGACATGTTATTCCAAATCCTGCCTTCTTCGACAATAGGGTCCAATCATGGTCTTCTTTTGTGTGAGGTTCCTTCAGGTATTTGAACTATTCAGGTAGTCCTCGACTTACAACAGTACATTTAGTGATTGTTCGAAGTTACAGCGGCACAAAAAAAGTGACTTATAACCGTTTTTTACACTTGCGATCACTGTAGCATCCCCGTGGACACGTGATCAAAATTCTACCCTTGGCAAGTGTCTCATATTTATGACGATTGCAGTGTCCCGCGATCATGTCATCACTTTTTGCGACCTTCTGACAAGCAAAGTCAGCGGGGAAACCAGATTCCACTTAATTCAGAATGCGGCTGCGCGGGGGATCTTCGGAGTATCCCGATACTCCCATATAACACCTCTCCTGCGTGAGCTGCAC
>JANHFN010003255.1:76322-92403 GCA_032468175.1 Toxicocalamus goodenoughensis
ATTGTAAGCCGCCCTGAGTCTTTGGAGAAGGGCGGCATATAAATAAAAATAATAAAATAAAATAAAATAAAATAAATAACTGTGATATATTTCTTGAGTGCTTGTTCTTTACCATTGATAGTTGATCCTAAAAGGCTGAAGGTACTGTAGCTACCATTTCAAAATCTTTATTGCCAATTCAAAGGCTGGTTGTTCTACCTGCTGTCATTGTTTGGTCTTCTGTATATTTAATTTTAGTCCCATTTGTCAACGTGCTAGGTGCTGTAGTAGATAGAAAAAGTATTGATGCCTTTGAAATTTTGTGTTGGAATAAACTCTTGAGAATTCCCTGGAGAACCCAAAACCAAACAAATGAATCATCAAACAAATCAACTCAAAATTCTCCTTAGAGGCACAAATGACCAAGCTCACATTACCCTACCTTGATCACATTATGTGAAGACTTAATTCTCTGGAAAAAGCTTTAATGCTGAGGAAGTGGGTGGAAAGAGAAGATGAGAATGACTAGTAGCAAGACGGATGGAAAAAGCAAAATTCTTTGTTGCTCTTAATGCATGTCTGTAAACTGCTTAGACACTTGGAATAGGGAAGAGACATACTGTAAATCCAAATAATAATGGTTTAATATGTTGAATCATCCATGATATGGAATATAGGACATAATCAAGTAAATAAATTTAGTTGGTCAAATGTTCAGCACTGTCAAGATGTATTAAGACAGGCATTCAGCAGAGAACTAATGAGAAGTTGAAAATCCAATTAATAACTGTGTAGAAGAAAAAACCTATTACTTATGTTTTTCTGTCTGTTTATTAAACATGCAAGAAATATGTCTTCTTTTTCACCTTGCCAACTCTGGGAGTTCCTTCCACGTGACCATTTCCTTTCCAAATTATCAGAGTAATAGTTGTGCCTTGAGAGTCCTAACTTTTCCCGCACTTGAACAATCCTTCCAATTGTCCAGTGGGATCACTCAAAGTAGCAACCAGCCACACTCATCCTCTCTTGTTCTTCTTTTACTGTTTTTTCTTTCCTTTGGTAACAATTAACAAACCAACAAACAAACCAGCCACAGTGAAGAAGGCCTAGTAAGACTGCCAGAAATCAGTGAAGATTGATGACTGGCCAACACAGCTTTCCTTCAAGTGAAAGGAAAAGCTGCAGGAGCTGGAAGACGGAGTGAGTGCAATAATTGCTCTTTTACTACAGATGAAATGCTGAAAATCAGTTTTTGCTATTGTTTTTCTTTATAACAGAGCTTATTAATTCTGACCTTAATTAGATCTGAATGCAAGCAGTGGAATAATAAGCCCATGAAATAGTGCAGATTTGAACTGACACGGCTGTTGAGCATAGAAGGGCCCTTGATTTCCAAACATTAAACAAAAAATGAGAAATACTAAATGTAAAGCTTTTTATTAAATGGGCATGGATGAGGAAGGAGGGGATTCAGGAGTGTGAGGAACTCTTATTTACAGCCAGAATCAAAAGCAAACAAATGTGGTCAGCGCCGGCTTTTTATAGCCGCCACTGTCCAACAATTCAGCTACTGACGGGGACCCAATTTTCCTACCACCAGCTGAACCAATAAATGGAGTCTGATATCAGACTCCACTTTGTATATGACATGAACTCATGTAAATGTAGCATCATGCATATTTAACACCCTTCCCATCTTAGTTCAGGCCAACCAATCACCGCATACGAGGCATAGTCCTTCAGGTAGGCAGGCCTTCTGTGGGTGTGACTGGGCTGCTTCGGTTGTTCAGTTGTTCCTGAGGCAGTGGCCTGAGCGGACAGGTCTGCTGCTGCTCCAGACTCTGCCCTTGGAAGTGTCTCAAAAGTTTCTGGGGGCATGGCAGTTTCTGTTGAGCTAGAGTCCTCAGAAGTACTACACTGGACTCCTCCCCCACAGCTAAGTCCTCTGCTGTTCTGTTCGGGGTTGCCCTTGCTAATGTGTGTTTTTGTGGGGTTTCTAATTTCTGGGATATGTTGTGTTGTTCGGCTTTGGGTGGGGGTCAAACTCTGTGGCCCTGCAGTTGGTCTATGTGCCTGTTCTATGTTCTTCCCCCTTCTACCTCCAGTCTGTACGATC
Source organism: Toxicocalamus goodenoughensis (assembly GCA_032468175.1). Taxonomy (NCBI): domain Eukaryota; kingdom Metazoa; phylum Chordata; class Lepidosauria; order Squamata; family Elapidae; genus Toxicocalamus; species Toxicocalamus goodenoughensis. Next base: position 78,418 of record JANHFN010003255.1, read on the forward strand.
TGGATCCGGTACTTTCAATTATTTTTGCCAGGACCCAGGTTTCCCCTCCCATGTAGTCGCATGCATACACAGTGTCTCCTGGTGTGAATATTCTGCACTACCCTGTGGAATCTAGAGGGGTGTCGCTTGTATAGTTTGGAGGGATTCTATACAGTGTGGGCCTTAATTTTCTGTTCATGAGCATTTCTGCTGGGCTTCTGCTGGTGCTGATAGGGCATGTTGGATTCCCAGATGGGTGAGGAAGCTTTCAAATTGCTGTGCTGTGAATTGCAGTCCATTGTCCGAAACCAGCATATCGCGTACCCATGGGTGGCAAATATTTTCCACAGGGCTCTGATCGTTGCCTCGGTTGTTGTGGATTTCATGATAACCACTTCCAACCATTTAGAGTAGGCATTGACCATTTTTAGGAATATTTGCCCCTGGCAGGGTCCTACAAAGTCTATGTGTATGCAACCCCATGGAGCTGAGGGCTTTTCCCACTTGAGGGGGGGCTGAGGGAGGGGCCAGTCGGGATTCCTGATATGGGGAGAATGTGGCAACCCAGGTCTCAATGTCTTTATTCCTGGCCACCAGATGTAACTCCTCACTAGGGCCTTCATTTTTACTATTCCTGGGTGCTCTTCATGTAGTAATCCCAAAATTCTTTCCCTTAATGGTTGCAATACCACCACCCTGTCTCCCCATAACAAATACTCCCTTAATGCTGACAGCTCTAGCTGTCTGTCTTTGAAAGGCTTGAATTCCCCCCCCCCATCTTGTTCAACCAACCTCGCCATACCCAGTTCAAAACTCACACCAACATTTTGTCCTTTATGGTGAGTCTCGCGATGTCTGCTGCTCTCAATAAACCCGGTTTGAAACATTCTACAAGGAATGTCGCGGGGGCAGGGTCTTCCACTAGGTCTGTCAGGGGGCATCTGCTGAGTGCGTCAGCATATAGGATGTTCTTTCCTGGTCTGTGTAGGAGGCTATGTTATACACTGCCATGAAAACTGCCCATTTTAGCATTCTTGGCGATAAGATGTTAGGTGTGGGTTTGTCTCCTGAGAGAATGCAGAGCAGAGGTTTGTGATCTGTGACCAACCCGAAGTGTCTGCCGTATAGGTATTTATGAAAACGTTTCACTCCGGCTACGGCGGCGAGGGCTTCTTTGTCTATTTGGCTGTAGTTTCTTTTGGCTTTTGACAAAGTCTTAGAATAATAGGCTATGGGAGCTGCATTCCCATTGAGTAGTTTATGGCTCAGTACTGCCCCGATGCCATATGGAGATGTGTCGCAGGTTCGTTGTAGCAGCAGGGTCTCGCTATATTGCATTAATACTGTGTCAGATGTTAGAATGTCTTTTATTTTGGCTAGCGCGGCATCCTTGTGGGGTCCCCACTTCCAGGTTGTATTCTTATCCAACAGTCTTATAGCTGGTGCTGTCCAACACTTCAGCTACTGATGGGGACTCAATCTTCCCACCAGTGGCTGAGCCAATTAGTGGATATTAGACTCCACTTTGCATATGACATGAACTCATGTAAATGTAGTGTCATGCATATTTAACACTTTTAATATACATATTTCTCATTCCTTACCCCCCCTCCCATTACAAGTGATACAATTTTGCTGTTAAACTAACCATTTACATTTTAAATTTTCATATTGTGTATACTGTAGTCATATGAACCAAGTTTAATCACATAGAAGCTCAGGGATGCTCAGAATGGGACAGCTAAGAGGGCTTCTTTGGAGATTATGCATGTTAATTGGACAATCTATAATATCCTTCAGTTGAAATCACATTTTTGAATGCTGCTTGCAGGTGATGGGCTTAATTAAAGCCACACTGAAATGAAAGAGAAATTCCTAACATACCCTGCAGTTGTTAAGACATCTCTTGTTGTGATTGGCTGTGAAATTAAGAGTATTCTTGTCACCTCTATAACATAACATTAAGGTATTTAGAATCCTGCTAGCCTCCCTTTTGTTTTTTCCTCTGAGAACTTTGGGCTGAATATGTAAGAAATGTCCCTTGATAAGCAAGAAAATGTGCTTACAGCTATGGGTGAGGCTAAGGCCTGATCCCTTTGCCTTCCTAGACTTTGCTTGATTGCACCAAGGCCAGGTCACTGTCCTCTTGTGAAAACCTCCAATACTTGCTTAACTTTATTAAGCAAACCCCCAAAGTAAACATTCATTTGCAATTGCTGGCCAGCGCTATGATAGCCAGCCCGAAAGGTGTTTTTAAAAGCAAAGAGCTGTGAGGTGGTGTCTGAGATGCTTAGTCGCCACTCCTATAAAGAATAGGGATTCCAATGTTCTTATGTGTAACATTTATCAAAGTATCTCTTAATTAAATAGAAAGCCCAACCATTTAGCCCTATGAGAAAATTATTGGAATGTGTTCAAGAATAATCAATCCTCCCTGAATCAAGGGGTGAGTGAAGTCTCAACTGAAATTTAATCTCAAAGAAGAATAAAACCAACACATATTGATCTATGGGAGGAACAATACAACTAGCCTGTATTACTACTACTGAAAACATTTGGAGATTGAAACTACCTTCATATAAAACAATCAATTCATTAACATGGATTATATAGAAATCTAGAATTAGAAGGCAGGACTTAAGCCCTTGAATTCAGTGCTAGAGTTCAATTTAAAACATCTCTCTGACAAACATTTAGCCAACATCTGTTTATACAATTTCAGTAAAAAGGAACTTGCAACCTTCCCCAGTGACAGGTTCTATTGTGATTATTAGATTATTTTCTAACAGTCAATTGGAATCTTATAACTTAAATTCATTATTTGATGTTCTACATTTTGGAAGAGGAAAATTTGCCTTTATTTTGCATTGCAAATTTTCAGATACATAAAGAGCGCCTATATGAAACTGCTTTTGCATTTATGAAATATTTTGGAGTGTTCAAACCATTTCAGATTACATCTGAGCCCTACTGCAATCTGTCAATACTTTTAAAATAATTTCAGAGGGTTTATCCATCCAATGGTTTACACTGGGTTTTTTTTAAAGATGCAGCAGAAAATTCTAATTAGAAAATGGCAGTCTTAGCAGAAGCACAACCAGAGTTTTATTCAAGACTCCACCAACCAGAGAATATTGCTTCTTTATCAGCAAAATCTTCACAGAGGTGTCCACTGATACACTAATTAGCCAACCATTGTTCGATGAATCTGGTCCTTCTCAATTAACTTATCAAAATTATGCTTATCCAGAAAATGAGGTTGAGTAACTCATTGGACAAATGTAGCCTATATCAGATGGTTGGATTTGTCTCACTTAGTTCTTACTTGCTGCTGAGATAACATCATCTTGCTGTTGTGCTGGCACACATGAAGTAACTTCAACTGTCTTTTTCACAAAATGACAACTCACCTGTCTACCTGGACTATCATCTGATCCAATCTTGCATGATGTCCACTTATTTTTAGCATTCAACTTCTCTTGTAAATCTCAATACAGAATATGATGCCTATAACCAGTCCTTCAGTTGCTTTCCCCAAAGCTGAGCTCTGGGGCTAGAAATAATTCTGAATTACAAGGAAATGTAGGGGAGCCCACATTGGGGGAAAAGTTCATCTCAAAAACCAGCTGCTGCTTTTCTTGGAAGTTGAACCAGCATATTCCACAGGTCTTCCAAAGGCCTGGATAGCATTTCTTTACCTCAGTGGTGTGAAATGATTCCAAGATAATTACATTTTATTAACATCTAGCCATAGATGATAAGTCATTTTATTGCAATGTCAACACCATATTGTTAGTTCTACCATAATGTTCAGGAGAATATTTGCCTGATAGCACAAATGGACATTTATAAAACATGGGGTATTTGAGATTCATTCAAATCAGGTCATAAAAGCAAAACAGATTATTATTTTTTAAATAGCAGCAATTTCTGGTAAAATACCAGAATGGAGATTACTAACAAGACACAAGATAGCTTTCAAAAGAAGGAATGGTCTTCTTAAGCAAAATTTGTTCCCCAAATACCTCAAAAGTTGCATAAGGACTGGATAATATGGTGGAAAAGCAGAGATGTAAGAAGAGTATCACCTTGGGACTGGCTGAACTTTTTTGGAAGTCAACAAAAATGAATGGACACTAGAGTGCCATAAACCATCAAACAGAACAAGCTTCCTGCCTTGATTCTTCTGAAGCTCAGACCTATCTGGTCAGAAAGACTTGGATTTAGGCATGTATACAAAGAAGAAGAGTTCATCAGTAAAGGTTTTCATTCAGAAGGAAAGAAAAATTGTACAACCACATTGCTTTCTTTGTGTTCTGGGTACTGGGATAAATAAGAGCAACAAAGTATTTGAAAGACTTATGTATATGATCCTTTTTGCGAGTAGGGATATGTCCTCATGTTTTCCCAGTTTTGATCTGTTCCTTGGACTGCATATTATTTAAACACACGAATAATCACTTATCTATTCATGAATAGAAATTAAGATTGGTGACCTTCTATAGAGAGATCAGAAGAAATGTTACCTTTTCCCCATTTCAAGGTCATTAACCTAAGTTGGTACAGAATTAAATTTGCACAGTGCTGGTGGAAGCAGACAAAGATGTTTTCAGCTGAGATGGAAGAAAGGGGATTATTCCAACTGTGTTATGGGGCAGAGTTATTGTTTTCAATAGCATTCTAGGACAGTTCTGGAATGACTGAGTTAGTAACAGCAAGTTGAGTTCAAACAAAATCATTGGATTGCAGAACAAAAACTAGCCAGACTTTTGGTTTGTGACTTTTATGCACGAGCTTACTGCTTGTATTCATCATTCTGAATACAGCTGGCAACACTCATGGCTTTCCACATCCTGCAGGACTTTGTGCTTTTGGAAATAAGAATTTTGGGATCTGAATCCTAAATGACAGGCAGGAAACTGTCTCTCTGATTAAGTTATCATTCTCAGCAGCACCAATCAACATAGTCTATATGGAGAGATGATGGGAGTTGAAGTGCAATACTATCAGTGGCCCTTCATGTTCTGTCACTATCCCAAATAAAGTGACAAACTGTTATCTAGTACACTTGAAAGAAAAACTACACACATCAACAGGTCATTAAGGACCAGCATTTCAGGGTGTTCTTGTTACACGGAAAGACAGAATGTTTCAATTGTTAGAGCTATTTTTTATTTTTAAATGTGATCTAGATGCTTTTAAATATTAAGTAGTGGCTATGCAGCTGGAGAATACCAGAATAGACTGACAGACTTAGACTTTAATTTTACAACAAATAGACAGGCTTAACCATAGCTTCAACTAGGAAACTGTGACCATGCTAGATTAAGCCAAGTCCAAAATGCTAGAGAAGTTCGGGAAGCCTGACACTCTGACAAATTGGCTTTCAATAGATACATAGGCATAAACAACATCTACATACTGTGCAAAAGAGACAATCAACAAGCCAAAAAGGAAATGGAATAAAACATAAAAAGATAAGCATAGATTAATACCAAGATTAACATCAGACCAATAATCAAGAAGTAAAAGGTAAAGCTAAGTCAAGTCCGACTCTAGGGGCTGGTGCTCATTCCATTTTTTAGCTGAGGGAGCCAGCATTGTCCAAAGACACTTCTGTGATCATGACTATATGCTGAGACATACAGAACGCTGCTACCTTCCCATCAAAGTGGTACCTATTTATCTACTCACATTTGCATGTTTTCAAACTGCTAGATGGACTTGAGTAAACAATACTCCAATTAAGGAACGGCAAAGCAAGCTAACAACAAACAGTCCAACCAAACAATCTCCAAGACCACCCCCATCAACACTGACAGGGTAAGCCACTACAATATAAATTGAGAACAAACCCCACTCCTTACTAGCACTGATAATGTTATCTAGTTTGGGTAATGAAATGTCTGCAATGTCTGCAAGAAAACAATCAAGATCAGAGAGTACCAAGGACCGCTCAGAAAAGTGAGTTCAGTTTTTTAACTGAAAAGTTAAAAAAAGAAAAAAATCCTTCCTGAAGGAGGCAGAGGCAAAAAAAGGTCCATATTACTGCTGAAAACTTTCAGGGATCTCTCAGTGAAGCCACCTGGAAATTTGTTTGGTGAAATGGCATTGCATGTTTTCCTGGACATGAGGAAGGAATATAATACAATATGATAAGTAAATGGGATACTCATGGACTATGTTGTAATAAATAGCAGCTGGGCATGCTTGCTACCTTCTCCATTTACATCTTGGGTTATGGTTTACAGATGCCTTTTCTGCCTAGCTGATGTTTCTATATTTATGCTAGGCCTTAGGCTTAGAGTGTTCCAGTCAGCTCAGTCTATTTTCACTAATACATATCTAATGTAACATTGGTAACAAGCTATATTAAGATGACATCTAGTCTCACGAAAGGTTATCCATTAAAAACAAAAAGTCAGCACGCTATAAGAAACCTTGTGAAATTGCCTCATTAGACAATTTCCTAGTTCCATCTCCATGAACATGGATATGCAAAGGAAACCTAATGATCTCCAGAGACCCTCATGATATTACTTTTATCACCAGATAATAGGCAGCCATAAATAAGAGGCAGGATTTTTTTCCTTGATGGATTCATTTATATGGTACCCTCCTGTGGAGAAACTCTGGTACAAGGCTCATTCTTGTGAGCTCTTAGCAGATTATGTAAGGTTGCAAAACTTGCTTCCAACATTTAGACTGTAAATCTCTTGGCATAAATAATTATATCTTTTAGGGGGTTGTTGCTTAAGTACAGATTCCTGTATAATCTGGCTCGAAAACTGTAGGTCCCTAGAACATTTGGGTTTCAGCTCCTACAAGTTGCAATCAGCCTGATCACTACAGTAGTCAGGGATTATGACAGTTGTAATTCAGCAATTTCTGTAGAAATATAGGTTTTCATCTCTTTTCCTTTTGGACACTATCCAAATAACTATTAATCATGATAAGCAGAATCCCACAGAAATAGTGTTAGTTTTATGTCTTCCAATCAGAAGCAGAAATAAGGGAAAGAAAATTACATTTTGGCTTGATAAGAAAATAAAAGCAAGTACTTCTGTATTGGTCATAATCTAGGCCAGATTAATGCCCAGTATAAATCCAGGACTTTAATCAAGAACAACTCCTGCTCACTCAGCAAGTGACTCACAACCAAACCATCAAATGAAGATGGTGGACCTGGCCAAAGTAAACATGAATAATTATCACTAGATCACTGGTAGATAATTGATGCTGATTTTGAAGAAAAAGAGAAAAGCATATTTGAAGAAAACCAAGAGAAGGCTAATAGCAACAGATTCAAGTGTCCATCTTTCCACATATAATAGCATTTTCAATTTCAGCAATTTTGAGATATATGGATTTCAACTTGAGAATGTATTTTGTACAGTAATGGAAAGTGTTGGAAGTGACTCTTTCTGTATTACATGCTCTCTTTAAGTGGAGTACTGCAAACTACATCAAGAAAGGGCAAAGCTTCTCCTTCAGATATTTATAACTCTAATACCTATTATACCTATTAGAGATGATTGGAGTACTACCATCCAAGAGCACAAGTCTATTTGACAATGAATGTTTTAAGCAATTTGAAATATTTTAAGCTATCTGGAATCTTGCACCATGTAATTTGCAAGAGTTGACCTATTTGCCATCTCCACCAAGTTCAACACCTGCAATGATTCCATAATGGCTAGGATCATACAATGCACTAATCAAAAGAAATTATACCTTAGTCTGAATCTATTCAGTACACTGGATACAGCTAATATAAACTTCTTTTTGTTGAGCTGAGGATGAATGAATCAGACAGGATGGTTTTTCCTGAACAAGGTTATCCTGCAGATACTTTGGTGATAAGCCATCTAGATTATAAGCAGTATTTGAATTGTTTTTACATGGCAACAGATGAACTTCTATATTCTGCACTAACTGAAAGGTTTAGATAGTTTTCAAAATGAAATCCACATACAATGTATTACAGTTGTATGAAAAGTGATAAAGGCTTGGTTAACCATTATCAATATCTCAAGCTCCAGGAAGGGCTGCAGTTCTCAATAATTTTCCCACAAAAAATGCTTGAGGTTTTTTTTAGTTTTTCCACCCTCCATTACAGCTCAGCTGTGGACTGAAACAGCATTATGGATCAAAATATAAGTTGGGCTGGTTTACATTGATATTATGTATGTAACGGGATGGATAACATTAGGTGCATTATAACACTATTGCAAACATGAAGTAAATGATCTTGATTATATTAGCTGGGTCATGCCACAAATTATATAATTCTTGTCATTTTCAAAATGATGTGATAATAGAAATAGCACTTAGACTTATATACCACTTCACAGTGCTTTATAGCCCTCTCTAAGCGGTTTGCAGAGTCAGCCTATTGCCCTCAACAATCTGGGTCCTCATTTTACGCACCTCGGAAGGATGAAAGGCTGAATTGAACTGGATTTGAACTGCCAAATTGCAAGCAGCAAGCAGCCAGCAGAAGTAGCCTGCAGTACTGCACTCTAACCACTGCGCCACCGTGGCTCATATGTTGAATGTAACATCATTGTGTTCGATTCTGAACCAGCAGCATCTGTGAGTGAATGCCAAGTACAGAGGGGGCAGAATGATGGAATTAGCATCATGCCATTGCAATACAAGCCCCACCCCCATTTGTACATCTCTTGAGACATTAAACACCTATAAGTTTGAGTCACAAAATTGTAATGCGACTTTTATCCTTTATAAATGAATGCCAAACGATGAATGCCAAACGATCCTGCAGATGTCCACACATCGACCTTCAACTATGCTTTTCATCGTGTTTGGCCATGATTCTTGAAAATGGTAGCAAAATTCCCTACCATTGAAAAAAACAATCCCCAAACTCTTTCTGTGTATTAGGTCTTCATCTCCATTGTGACTTCCTTGTTGTTTTTCTCCGAAGCCAATGAAGCTGCCCCTTCAATCTCTGTTGGCTCCAGTTCCAGCTCGTCTTCCCCCGCAGATTTAGGCTCCGTTGGGGGCATGACAGACAGCTTGGCGTAGTAGTTAAGATGTTGAAATAGAAGCAAGGAAGTTCTAGGTTCGCTTTCAACCACAGTAGCTTACTTCCACCTTGAGCTTCTGACTGAAAGGCAGTTTGTAAATCGAGTTTAAAAAGTCCTTTTGAGTTCATGCACTCTATCCTTATAAAACACACACACAAAATAGACAGGGTAGTTGTATAGTATACAGTTCATTTAATTTCTTTTTATAGTGCTGTCAACTTGCATAGAAGCTTTCTTACAGCCAATGGGAATTGACCTAAAAGGGCAGTCTTATTAAACATTCTGATTTTCAAAAAGGAGGCAAAAACTAAGCCGAGAATGTATGTGACGGATCCATTGAATTCAGTAGGTCAGATGTCCCCAAACTCTTGGCCGTGGCCCAGTGTTGGGCCATGGGCCGTTCAGAACTGGGCCATGTAAGTGATGAGTGAGCATGCATATGCACACACGCGCACCAAGCTGCATTTCTGAAATCCATGCACATGCACAAAACCATCCTCTCTCCCCACTGCCACACCACTGTTACGGCCACCTCCGCCAGCCCGCCAAGCCAGAAAGGTTGAAGACCACGGCAACAGATGGCAAGCTATAAAACCTCTCCAGAAAGAAAGATGGAATGTGATAAAAGAAAGCAAGCAGAAATACTCTGTTCTTCACTCCCTTCCATCTTGCTAGCATATGAGCCTGGCCTTGGTTTTGGATCTCCCTGTTCTGACTGATAGAATTGATCTGTTTGTTCATCTCTTTATCTAGCCATGCAGTGGAAAGCTCGGGATCAATATAGTTTACTTATTTATTTGGAACATTTATTTCCAGCATTTCATTAAAAGAAGAAGCCCAAAGTGGGTTTCACAAAGAAGTTAAAACAATGAAACCATGCAGACTTGCCATTTGTTAATAATGTAATGCCTAACATAAACAAGCATTCAATGAAAATTATGTTTAAAACTTTTTTTTTAACATGAGCCCCTATGTTTGGTTTAAAGAAAAAAAAGGAAGAGATGCAGAGATTCAATCCAGTGGGCTGCTTTTACTATAGGTGCCCATTGCATAACAAAGCCATCTCAATCATTTGGCATGACCAAACGATATGTGGGGCCAGCTATTGGAGCCTAGGTATCCTATATGGGATACCACTGGTAGATACATTGCTATTAATATTAAATCTACCTATGTGAGGTCTACAAGTAATACTTATATGAAAAATATCTGTGGTGGAATGTATTCTGGATTCCTGGGAGGGAGGGGCTACTTTCCAGAGGACAAAGAGGCAGTGGAGGTTGGAAGTTTGGTTGGCAGGAAGAGGGCTAAAATGGCTCGTCCCTAGCAGTTCCCAGAGTATATTTACAGTTATGTAGATATTTGCTTGATTCTGTCAAGATTCTGTCTATTGGTGAAGATCAAGAAAAGAAAAATACTCCAAAGTAATTCCACGTGTCATTCTTGGTTTTTGGGGCCTGATATCAATTGTGCCAGATTAAGCAACTATCTGCATAACTCTGGGACTGCGAGAGAGAAGTTGTTTTAACTCTCTTCCTTCCGATTAACTTTCCAAGCTTCACTGCCTCTTTGTCACCTGGAAAACGGGCCATCCATCCTGGGAGTCCAGATTAACTCCACCACAATATCATCCTTTTCCATTGCTCTCCTTTTATTTCTAAATAATCAAATGCTGTAATTAGTTGCAGTGAGGCATATGGCAGAGTCAATCTTCAAAGCTGGGCAAAAGAAGTCTGGTTGATGATTAAAACAATTAAAAACTTAAATAATGGTTTCCATTGCAAATATAAAGCTTGACGGACTGATGACAAACTGATTGAGGTGCTGTATAGATGTCTATTAAAATATAAACTAGAGGAAGAGTATGTCAAAGGTAAAATGGTGGTGTGGGTTAAAATTTTTGGATATAACATCGAATTGGCAAAATCTTTTGAAAAATAATAGGAAACTAACAATGGCTATGGTGTATAAGGAAAATCTATACAAGATGTTCAACAGGTGGCATCTTTCCCCAGCAAGGCTTGCCAAAATGTACAAAAATTTATCACCAAAATGCTGGAAGTGTAAGGACTTACCAGGCACATTCTACCACATGTGGTGGACATGTAACCACGCAAGACAATATTGGAGATTGATACAGATATGGGTGGAGCAAATGGTGGGGAACACATTCAATTTAAGCCAGAAATATTTCTCTTAGGAATAATGACAGAAGGTCACAGCACAGGTACAACATATTTAATAATATGTGTATTGACAGAGTTGAAAATGGTTTATGCCCATTTTGGAAAAATGAAAGTTCATTACTGAAAAGACAGCTAATAAGAACATAATGGCTTGTGCAGAATCTGATAGATTAACTTTAATACTGAAAAATAAGGGGGAATCAGAATATTATGACACCTGGAATAAGTTTTACCTGTGGTTGCAAAAAAGAGGAGAAGGTGGAACAAAAATAGCTAGGATGATTAGAATCGAAATGTAAATATTGTACCAATAATAGGAATGTTAATGGTTTGGTTATATTTTTGTATGTATGGCAAAGTAATACCAAAATGGTTGTACTGTGCTTGATATTTATAGTTGTAAACAATAAAAATATATTAAAAAAATAAAGCTTGCATATGAAAAAGCACTTACTTTTGAACCTATGCAGATCTCACAAACTTTCACGATGACTTGTCAAATTGGATTGGACTGTCTTCTCTACCCATTTGTGGTTCCTCATTTGGGACAATAAGAAATTTTTGTCATGTGACTTAAGTTTTCTTTGGATAAATTTGTCTCTCGCCCCTACTTATTCTTTGTAAAAGTCTTACAAAATCAATGTCTGTGGGTTGCACATCAATATGCTTGAAACTGCTGAGATGGCTGGCCTAGGTAGCATAAGTGTGCATGATGCATTATTAATGTTGCTTGCAAGGTAGCACCAATCATTATAATTTTGATGGTGAACCCAGCCAATTCCAAGAACACTTTCTAAGATCAGTTTAAAATGGGTGTCATACTTGGCACAACTTCCTTCATTTTGAAGAGCTATCACTCTGACTAGCACAGCTGAGAAGGGGATATAAAAATTGGCACAAATAATAGAATGAGTATTGCAGATCTCAATTAAAAAAAAAGAGTAGATGTATTTTCATGATTATAAGCAGATCTATTAATTTGGTTTCAATCCAAGTCAAAACAAGCTGTTTTCCAAGTTGCATAATCACACAGCCTTGCTTTGAATGTTCACCTTATCCATAACTGATACAGCTTACCATATGCAGTCTTTCCTGGTACTAACAAAGAAACACACATATAATGCATGAGGACAGTTTTCTATCATGGAAATACTGGGCAAGCTTCAATAATATTTTTTTTCCTAATACCTAGTTGCCAATCAGAAATTAATAATTCCTACTAAAAACCAATCATAGGCAGCTGCTTTTGGTTATGGAAAAGGGATGTACTGATGGAAAAGTTCTTACTACCGGCGAGCTTTCTGCTAAACTCTAACTATCAAGGCCATATTTTGAAAAGTGAGTGGAAGGTCTTTCTTAGCAGCAGGAGATATTCTGGCTCCATTAAAGTAGGCATGAAATTGATTTCTTTATAGTGAGTTTTTATAGTAGCCTGTTACAGATGTCTCTGACCATCAAACAGATCATATAAGAACTGTCACAACCACATTTTCTCTGAGTAGAATGGATAACTTTTGGGTGAGTTAATGGCAGACTGAGATGTCTCCAAAAGAGCAGAAACAACACTGCAGTAGACAGCAATGGTTAGGCAATAACCCTGTGCTAATTGGACAAGGTAAGGCCAAGAGATTGCCAACTTGCGCTTTGGACAGTTGCTCCATGTGAAGAGACTACAGGAATGTGATTAACTTATGTGTTTGAGTGCCGGGAGCTTCAGTAAAGTCAACAATCTCACAGCCATAGTGAAGCCTGTAAGGATAATGGGTTCACTAAAACTTTAATTTCTTAAATAGCTCTGGATTATAATTCTCTTATAGCTAAAGGAGATATTTAGGGCAGCAAGAAAAAAACTCACCCAATTGAATGATAATTCCAGGTTCGAAAATTAAAGAAAAGAGTAAAATAATAATATAAAGAATTTAAGATCAACAAGTAATAAGCTTGATAAGAAATTAATTTAGGAAAGTTTATAATGGATTAAGGAACCAGATTAATTAGAAACATTACATTAAATTTTAAGTGCTTAAATTTTAAATATTTTTTGAAATAATTAAAGGAATAAAACATTTTTCCCAGTTGTCATCCTTACTAGGTGAACCAGACAGGAAACCCAACAGGATAAGCTAATTCTACTTTGTTATAAAGCTACATTAACAGAATCTTGCAAGACTGGAAGTGCAAATCTCCCACTGTTGCGGTTGCAGTCTGAGAACGTAGAAAAATTCCCTTTGGAGCTTCTTGCTTCACCCATCTTGCAGATGCAGGCTACGGTTTCTGTTATCTGATCATTCCCAAGACCTGTCCCCTACATCATTCTAATATATCATTACATAGAAGAATAGATCTGAAGAATTTCACTTAGATCTGAATCTAACTTTTATCTTGCGAGGCTGTGTAGATGGTCACAAACATATGCGTACCCACATCCACACAGCGGGATCTATTAAAGCACGTTTCCTCTCAACATAAATTTGCCACAGATTTATGTACTCAGAATAATTCTTTTCTTTAATGCTTAGAACTCAAATGAGTCTTTAGGGGAGCGTTTTAAATTCCATGTTTAACAGACTTAAGCTGTGCCCATGGCATCTCTTGTCCTAGGCTTCCCCAAAATGCACTAAACAGACTCTTTGTCCTGACCAAACACCTTTTATTAAACAAATGTGAATTTCTTGCATTCACACTCAGCCAATGGCCTGGCAAACAGTCTTTCAAGGGTATAATTAGGAGCTCAAACCTTATCTATCTTGGAAAGCTGCCCAGTAAATATT